>VONZ01004414.1:0-10249 GCA_012976165.1 Labeo catla | reverse complement strand
AGAGAAAAACAGCAGTTTTTTTTGTTTACATTATGAATTTTACTCATTCTCTGATCAGAGCCATGATAGAACACTGTCTGAACTGTTATGGAAGACGCTACAGTAATGAAGGTTGGTTTTGTTTTACTACTACTATACTTTCCGTGCATTATGAATTTGATGGATAAGGGACCCTTTATCTTTTCCATTCACATGTTTGTATTTATGCATTTCTTTTAGATGGTCAGGTGATGTACGCACTGGATGAGGACAAAGTATGTAGAACCACAGCTCAGCTGCTCCTGCAAAATTTGGCGAGTGGTATTTGCATGCCGAGCCACTCCCCCGTACATACGGGTATATAAAATGGCGGCGTGCAACCACTCATTCAGATTTTCGCTTCAGAGCCTCGTCTCGAGCCTGGAAGCCTCTGAAAAAAAAAAAAGAGTTCCTGTGAGTTCCTGCTCTCTCTCCACTGGCGTGCTGCCAACACTAAAAGAGCTTAATCTAAAAGAGCGTTTGGCAGCCGCCAGCGAGATCCTGCGGGCTGCCGTTATCACGGCAACAAGAAGCCTTTGCAATCCAGCGAGCCTCCCGTTGAGTGCACAGTTGTGCCGCGGTCCTCCCTGGGCAAACCGGGATCTAAAAGAGCAAATTTCTCACGGCTGTCGAGGACATTTTTCCCGGGATGTCTCTCCGGCTGTGCGCTTCTGGGTGCGGTAGTTTCCTCGCCTCACTGGACGGACATGATCGCTGCTTCACGTGCCTGGGCCGAGAGCACGCTGAGACAGCGTTCACGGATGGTTCGTGCGTTCATTGCGAACGCATGACCATGGCCGCGTTAAAGTCCCGCCGCTCGTTTGCGAGTAGGCTCCCCTCGTTGTCTTCCCGCGGCAAGTCTTAAAGGAGCCGTCAAGGTTTTTTTTTCGGCTGCCACGGCGACGCGCGGGGGGGACATCCAGGTGATTATGCAGAATGCTCCGCCGGCCAGCAAAGCCCCGCGGACTTCTGCACCACGGCGTGGTCCCGTTGAGTTGCCAAAGCAGTTCGCTTCCCCGCACGCCGGGCTGAGTGTCTCCTTTGGCGCTCCTCAGGAGGTAGAGATGTCTGCTGCTGCGTCAGAGGGAGAGTCGGAAGGTGAGGTGGACAGCTCGGCGGCTCGGCGCCCCTCTGCGGTCGCCGCACGTCTGAGCTGGACGCTGAACTATCGGCTATGTTCCTCCGAACCGCCAAGGAGATCGGTCTGGAGGTGCCTAAAAACACCTCCGGCTGATCCTTCAAGGCTGGACGATTGGTTTCTGGGGAGGGCCTTTCTCAGTGCCTTTTCCCAGTGCCTTTCTTCCCGGAGGTGCACGAGGAGCTGGTGAGGACTTGGCGAGTCCCGTACTCGTCTCGTTCACGGCCCAGTTCCCCTCCCCTCGCCACTCTCGATGGTGGAGCAACCGGGGGTTATGTGGCGGTCCCACAGGTTGAGCGCGCGATCACCTGGCGGGATCGGCCGCATCTCCCCTCCAGGGCGTGTGAGCTTCGTCCGCTCTGGCGGGCGGGGCTTACCACGCCGCTGGGCAGGCTGCTACCGCCCTGCACGCTGTGGCAACCCTGGGGGTCTACCAAGCCCGGGCGTTGAAACAGCTGCACGAGGGTGGTCCTGACCAAGGGATTATGTAGGAACTCCGTGCTGCCGCCAACTTCGCCTTCAGAGCGATGAAGGTTACGGGACGTTCCCTTGGCCAGGTGATGTCCACAGTAGTGGTCCAGAAGCGACACTTATGGTTGACCTTGGCTAGATGGCAGACGTCGACAAAGCTCTCTTTCTCGACGCTCCCATCTCCCAAGGCGGCCTATTCGGCGACACCGTCGAGGACTTAAAAGGAAAAAAAAAAAAACAGTTCTCGGCGGTTCAGAAGCAGATGGAGGCGCATCCTGCCCTGCCGCGACATAACGTCCCCGGGGCTTCAACCTCCGCCTGCCCGTCGCCGAGGGCGCCCCCCTGCGGCTCCTAAACAACCCAGCTCCGTCCCCTGCCGAGGCACACGGTGCTAGATTGGCAGCTCGACGTCGAGCTAGCCGCGGGAGAGCGGCGCCGCCCGCGTTTCAGGGACCGGCAACCCAGAGGTGACGTCCTCACTCCCGTGGAGGGCCGGGAGCTACTGTCTGCTATTTCACAGAAGGATTTTCTCACCTCTGGGGTCCGGCCCCGAGTTCCCTTTCCGAGCAGCGCCTTGCCTCCTCGAATTCGGACTCGGAGCTCGACATCGCCAGCGCGGGAACCAGGGAAGAAGGTAAGCGCTGCCCAGTGCAGTCAGACTTTTCTCCAGGACGTTTTTTCCTTCTGGGATCAGTCCCTTCCCCTTCCCCCCCCCAGGCTGCCCCCCCGTGGTCACGTCGGTCAACGTTCCTTTCATTCCACCTGGCGACCAGGCTGGGAGTCTGGCTTCAGCTCCCCAGCCCCTCGCGGTGGTTGATTCGGACGGTACGTCTCGGCTATGCGATTCAGTTCGCCAGGCGTCCGCCCAGGTACAGAGGCGTCCTTTCCACTTTTGTCCACTCGGACACACATGCCGCTGTGCTTCGTGCGGAGATTGCTGTCCTACTGGCGAAGGACGCAATCCAGCCTGTCCCTCCAGCCGAGATGAAGTCAGGGTTTTACAGCCCTTACTTCATCGTGCCCAAAAAAGAGCGGTGGGTTAAGACCTATCCTGGATCTTTGAGCCCTGAATCGGTCCCTTCTCAGGCTGCCGTTCAAGATGCTCACGACGAAGCGCATGCTTACATGCACTCGTCCGCAGGATTGGGTTGCAGCCATCGACCTGAAGGACGCGTACTTTCACGTCTCGATTTTACCTCGCCTCAGACCGTTCCGACGGTTTGCTTTCGAGGGTCGAGCGTGTCCGTACAAAGTGCTTCCATCTGGCCTGTTCCTCTTTCCCCGTGTCTTTACGAAAGTCACGGAGGCTGCCCTGTCCCCCCTAAAAGCTGGCTGACGGGCATTCGCATTCTCAACTATCTTGACGACTGGCTTCTCATAGCTCACTCGCGAGATCTGTTGTGCGAACAGAGGGACGTGGTGCTCTGGCACCTCAGCCATCTGGGCCTTCAGGTCAACCGAGAGAAGAGCAAACTCTCCCCAAGCAAAAAAAAAGAGAGGATCTTTTTTCTCGGTGTGGAGCTGGACTCGGTCGATATGACAGCCCACCTCACCAACGAGCGCGCGCAGTCAGTGCTGAGCTGTCTGGAGTCATTCAGACACAAGACAGCGGTCCCTCTCAAAACATTTCAGAGGCTCCTGGGGCATATGGCAGCCGCAGCCGCAGTAACGCCGCTCAGCTTGCTTCATATGAGACCGCTTCGGCGCTGGTTACACGATCAAGTCCCGAGATGGGCATAGCACCGTGGCGCACTCCGGATTGGCGTTTCCCCGCAGTGTCGCCCCCTGTTCAGCCCGTGGTCAGACCGGGCCTTTCTTCAGGCCGGAGTCCCTCTGGGACAAGTCTCCAGGCATCTTGTGGTTTACACGGATGCCTCCTCCACGGGTTGGGGTGCTGTATGCAACGGGCAAGCAGCTTCGGGCTCCTGGACAGGACCTCGACTGCAATGGCATATCAATTGCCTAGAGTTGTTGGCTGTGCTTCTTGCGCTGCGTCGCTTCCGACCGATGCTGCGCCACAAGCACGTGCTTGTTCGCACCGACAGCACTGCGACCGTAGCCTATATCAACCACCAAGGTGGTCTTCGCTCCCGTCGCATGTCACAACTCGCCCGCCATCTGCTCCTGTGGAGTCAGACGTGGCTGAAATCGCTACGTGCCGTTCACATTCCAGGAGAACTCAACCGTGCAGCCGACCAGCTCTCACGGCAGTCCACCCATCCTGGAGAATGGCGACTCCACCCCCAGGTAGTCCAGCTGATTTGGAGCAATTTCGGCAAAGCCCAGATAGATCTGTTCGCTTCCCCCGAATCCTCCCACTGCCAGCTGTTTTACTCCCTCAGCGAGGCTCCCCTCGGCAGGGACGCGCTGGCACACAGCTGGCCTCCGGGGCCCAAGTACGCCTTTCCCCCAGTGAGCCTCCTTGCACAGACACTGTGCAAGATCAGGGAGGACGAGGAGCAGGTTCTGTTGGTTGCGCCATACTGGCCCACCCGGACCAGGTTTCCAGACCTCATTTCCCTTGCGGCAGCCCCTCCCTGGAAGATCCCCTTGAGGAGAGACCTTCTTTCTCAGGAGATGGGCACAATTTGGCACCCGCGTCCCGATCTATGGAACCTGCATGTCTGGCTCCTGGACGGGATGCGTCAGACCACTCCGGCCTTTTACAGGCCGTGATAGATACTATCACTCAGTCTAGAGCTCCCTCTACAAGGCAGGCCTATGCACTGAGATGGGGTCTGTTCGTTGACTGGTGCTCCTCTCGTGGAGAGGACCCACAGAGATGTCCGATTGCAGTAGTGCTTTCCTTCCTGCAGGAGAAGTTGGAGCGCAGGCTGTCCCCTTCGACTCTCAAAGTGTACGTTGCTGCCATCGCAGCGTATCACGATGCAGTGGATGGAGCATCCCTTGGTAAGCACCAACTGGTCGTGAGGTTCCTTAGAGGTGCGAGAAGGGTTAATCCCCCTAGACCGCACCTCGTACCCTCTTGGGATCTTGCCGTCACCCTCCAGGGTCTACGGCAGGCCCCATTTGAGCCACTCGCGTCAGTAGAGCTGAAATATCTGTCTCTTAAGACAGCGCTCCTGACCGCGCTGGCCTCCATCAAGAGGGTAGGGGACCTACAAGCCTTCTCTGTCAACGAAGCGTGCCTGGAATTCGGGCCCGGCGATTCTCACGTCATCCTGAGACCCCGGCCCGGTTATGTGCCCAAGGTTCCCACCACGCCTTTCCGCGATCAGGTGGTGAACCTGCAAGCTCTGCCCCTGGAGGAGGCAGACCCGGCCTCTGCGCTGCTGTGTCCAGTCCGCGCCCTCCGTATATATGCGTTGGCTCATGGCGCCTCACTAGCAGATATCTGTAGAGCTGCGGGCTGGGCGACACCTAATACCTTCGCTAGGTTCTACAACCTTCACGTTGAGGCCGTGTCCTCCCGTGTCTTAACATAGACATCAGGTAAACGGGAGACCGGCTGGTGTCGGCTTGCTGCGCCACTCCTAATGGATCCGTGCGCTATATCCCTCAGTTGTTCCCTCCGGTGAACCTTGGGTCCTCCATGCCCCGCAGTCAGGCCTAGCTGCGGAGTAGTGCCTGACTGTGCTCCGGCTGGGTCTCCTTCGCCCAGCAGGTTGTGGCAACATGTCTCAGTATTTTTCCAAGGTCAGCTAGAAGGCCGCTGTTTCCCTCATATATCTCTACAAGTTATAGATATATTGAATTATTTTTATTCCACATGTAGACATCTCATGTGCTCCGCCCCCCCAACTTCTGCTTCAGTAACAACTGGCATCCCTGTGGGGTCCCCTATTGGCCCTCAGGGCGTTGGGAAGGTTACGTTCATATCCATCTGCTGACACGTCCGCCTGTCAGCACGTGGGTCTGTGCGTAACGCGGCGTCAGGGTCGTGGCCTGTTCCATGGGTCTTGTTCCCATATGTAACGTCGTAGTGAAACGACTGAAGGGGAACGTCTAGGTTACGTACGTAACCCTCGTTCCCTGAAGGAGGGAACGGAGACGTTACATCCCCTGCCACGACCCTACGTCGCGCTGACGCCGGGTTGCTACTCGGCTCCTCAGCGAAAACCTGAATGAGTGGTTGCACGCCGCCATTTTATATACCCGTATGTACGGGGGAGTGGCTCGGCATGCAAATACCACTCGCCAATGTTCATGAATGTTCATTGGCCTTTTGAATAAGGCTCAGAGATGATTGGTCTCTCAGGCGAGTTCCCAAATGTAACGTCTCCGTTCCCTCCTTCAGGGAACGAGGGTTACGTACGTAACCTAGACGTTTTCATGAGTTGTCAGTTATAATCATCAAAATTAAAAGAAATAAACACTTGAAATATATCAGTCTGTGTGGAATGAATGTATACATTTTACAAGTTTCACTTCTTGAATGGAATTAGTGAAATAAATCAACTTTATGAAGATATTCTAATTATATGACCAGCACCTGTATATGGCCTGGAAGACATTTAGACACTAATATCTCACATCATGCTTGTCACATTTTTTTTGGTGGCCTAACGAATAGTTACTGACTTCCGGCTGGCTATGCATATATAAGTAATTCACAGCAACTCACATATCAACTATCAAGCAAAAGCTACAGCAAGGATCGCCATTTGATTGGACAGATTTTTCACCATAATAATGTATTTTTTCCTAATGGTCTTTATTTCTGTCCTCCCATTGACAAATATGTTTTCTGTGAAGGAAAAAGTTTTTTAATTGATGTTTATTCCACTATTATGTACTAAGATTTAAATTAATCACAATGCACTTATGCATGTTTGCACATTGTACTTATTATTACATAAATTTCATTTCTGTAATTACATGCATAATTACATCTATAACCTTTTTTCTTTTACATAGTAAAGACATCTGACATAATGTTTGACCTTTATTTCCCAAGCAAAAACAGATTTCTTTGTATTATACAAGTAAAACAAGTAAAATTTAACTTTTTGTTTGTTTTTTTGTAATTTTTGGTTTGTAGTGCATCTACAAACAATAAACTGCAAACAGTGCATCTGAAGTCTGACATTTTTATTTTGCATAAATACCCTCAGATCCTAAGAATGCTGTCATTCGTGATCATCTTGACTGTGGTGCTCCACACTTGTCTGAGTGAGCTGGACATGATGTCCCCAGATGGTCTCTGCACTAATGTGAGGGACCAGAATACATATGACACTTTCCTGGACCACCACCTATGTAAAGGAGGAAAGATATATGAAGGGAGCATCTGCATCAGCAACAAGCCTTCAGTCAAGAGAGCCAAAGCATACAAACAATGTTGTTCTTGACTGCGCTAAAATTGACAAACTAGACAAATGTCTACCTATTCATTTTGAGGAAAACATAAAAGATACTACACCAGATGATAAACCAGCTTGCAGTACAGCGAAGGCAAATACAAGCTTTGTTCATTTTAAGGAGCTGTTTCATTTCTAGACACGTCCTACAAAACTGAGATGCCTGGAAGTTACCTTTTAGCTTCGCTCAATTAATTTTTATCAAACCATTGTTAAAATGGAATTGTCTGCTATTTCATGAAAGACACACACACACTGTATACACATGCACACACAGATAGACACATTGGTTGCTATATGCTTGTGCCTCATTTATTCAGTCATTTATTAAATAAAGAATGCAATTGAAAATGGCAGGAATGGTCTTCCCTGTTTTTAAAATCTCTCTTTCTTACATAATATTGTCATGATAAATGATATGATTACAAAAAAAGAAAGAAACTATTTGTTGTATTCTTTTCTTCATCCATCCACCTATTCTCCAAACCACTCATCCCCTGTAAAGTCGTGGGGCTGTTCTGTTCTATTTTATGTTATTGAAATAAGTTATAGACATTCTGTCTCCCTTACTACTTACAAAACGGACCTCCCATAAGCATTAAGGGACCCCCCATAACACCCTCAAAAAATATACTTGGCGGGTCCCCTGGTTTTTCAATAAAAATATAATACTTCAAACATAAAACTAGTGAAAATGAAAACGAAATGAAAAGATTCAATTGTATTAAATTTAGACCTGCTCACGTTAAATCATACTTTATTTTTACGCGTTTTTAAAGCGTTGTGCATTATAACCAATCACACACGACTCTGTTGAGTTTAGAATGCAGTGGCCAATCAGAGGCGTTCAGAACAGTCATTGCTGAAACCTGGAGTTGTGTTCAGATTCCCTCATTATAAGCAACGAAGTGCAGATGTACGTACAGTATAACTATGTAAGTAAGAGATTCATTTATCATACAGTGTATGGACAGCTTCACTGATTATATATAGATCATCTATTGTGTACTATATAGTATCTTTATTTTTGTTTTCTTGATACTGGGCAAGTGTAATGTGATCCATTGGCTTTAAAATCACTCTTAATATCGTAACTCATAATATTATTTTCACCATACATTATATGATAACATAAAAAAAGTGAAGGAAACGTTCTGTTCTGTTATATTCTCATTATATTCATCAGGCCCAGTTCCAGAATCAATCAAAGGTCTTTGTGCCCCACCATGTGGACATTTCGTATTAAAACTGCTGTCAGACACAGCAAACTTTTTTCCCCACAAAACCAGGTAACAATTATTTTTTTCTATCCCATTTTTTTTCTGTTTAGCAAGATGTCTGTCATTGATATGATAGTTAATGCAAGACCAGCTGTTATTCTCATCTTTCACAGCATTCAGATAACCGCAAGATGAGGATGATTACCATTCTCAACTAAAAGCTATATAATGTCCACCTTCTTCAATGCTGAAGTAAGCATATGGGTAAGACTTCCTGTCCTTTAGCCGCTATAGGGAAATAATGAGAAGAATAACAACATGCAGTAAATGGTAAAACTGTTACAAACCAGTGTGTTCATAATTAAGATAATACATTAAAATAATATGATAAGACACACCAATTTGCAATATCAAGCAGCAAAAGGAGCTGTTTTAAATAGCTGGGCGCTGATGAGACTGAAAGCCAACCCATAAAATTTACAAATGGCAGTGCTCATTTTTACACATTTACTTTTCACAAAGTAAATGAATACAATTTTTTAATTTATGCTACGTTACATCACTTATACTTTATATCACTTATACAGCATACTTTGTATTCATGTGGTGAAATTTTAAAACCCATAAAAGAACTTAAATAAGATCAAATATCATTTCAACCAGTCATAAGGGTAATTTTTTTAAAAATTGAGATTTAGACATCATCTGAAAGATGAACAAAAAGCTTTTCCACTGATGGTTTGGTTTGTTATGATAGGGCAGTATTGGCCAAGATGCAGCTATTTGAAAATCTGGAATCTGAAAGTGCAAAAAATCTAAATACTGAGAAAATTTCCTTTAGGTTTATATATATTTACAGTAGGAAATTTACAAAATATCTTCATGGAACATGACCTTTACTTAATATCCTAATGATTTTTGGCATAAAAGAGAAATTGATCATTTTGACCCATACATTTTTGGCTATTGCTACAAATATACCCGTGCTTAAGACTGGTTTTGTGGTCCAGGGACACATATTGTGTGAGAAAGCTAAATTTTAAACATGATGGACAGGTGTTTATGATGCATTCCAATTTTTATTCAATAAATGTTTGAATTAATGAGGAAAAAGTGTAAGAAAACAATATATGTGTTTGTACACATACAGAAAGCATTCTTTATGGATGTCAGCAGACATCCTCACATTACTGCAGTTTCAACATTGCTTAGATAGAAATAAAAGAAGCAAAGCTACGAAGCGTCGTAGCGTCGTATCCAGACATCTGAATTAAGCGGGTCATGTGTCTAGACATAAAACAGCTCCTCAAAAGAAAGAACACTTGTATTTGCCATCGCTTTACTGCAGTCTGGTTTGTTATTATCTGGTTTAGCATCATTTGAATTAGCCTCAAAATGAATAGGCAGACATTTATTTTTAATTTTAGCACAGCCAAGAATAACATGTTGCACACGAGCCTTAACTTTCTTGACTTGTTTCCTATCGTTAATCTCAACATTGAAGAATGTGAAAGGCGTCTTGCTGATGCAGAGGTTCCCTCCATACACCTTTCCTCCTGATGAACACACAGCTTTCACTCGATTTGCATCTTTGAAGGGAAGGAATGACTGAATCGGCCTGTCCCAGGTGTTGGTTCTGTTAATGAAGTTCTGCCATTCTCCTAGTTGGCGCAAATTATTTGGTGTGTCCTTACGTAGATGTCGGAGAAGGAAAGTGTCAAATGCATTCTGGTCCTTCGCTTCAGTGCAGGGCTGAGATGGATGAGGTTTCTCCAGCTCACTCAGACAAGTGTGAAACACCACAGTCAGGATGATCACGCATGACAGCATTTTTAGGATCTGAGGACGTTTGTGTAAATGCAAAAATGTAATTATTTCATAATGCAGATCTGACAGATACTGTCAGCATTAACAAGTTAAAATATTTGAATTCAAACAATGCATAGACTTATTCTTAATAATACAACCATAAAAAACACACATAGAAGATAATTAGAAAAAACATATCACCATATTTCAAGAAGTCCTTGTGTCTTTCAGATGATAGTCAGTGCTTTGACTCAGTTTCAGATTTATAGGTA
>VONZ01004413.1:0-10275 GCA_012976165.1 Labeo catla | reverse complement strand
AGTGAGTTACATATATTATATGTAATTTCCTGTGAAATTCATCCCCACAGCTCTCTGTTTTTGCACTCTCTCATTGATAAAATTTTTTAAGGTCTGTGTAAAGCAATATTAAATATGTGTTCTGAGTTTGTCACACCATCGAAAAATGTGTTAGTAACCACCCAGCAGGGCCTAAAACGAACTTTTTTGCACACATGCCAATGGCTGGTGACGTGATAAAATTTAGCGACCACAATTTTTTTTTTACCAGCCATGAAACTCTTTTTGCAAAAGTTATTACTTAACAATGGCTAAACATATTACAATGTTTTGTCTCTGTTAAATGCATTTTCCCTCAAATTTACCTTAATTATACCCATTCAACATTACAGTATAACTGAAAGCCATTATTTTTTACTTTTAATAGGCTCTGAAATATATAACAACTTTTAATTTAAGTGATTTTAAAACAATTTTTACATAAACTATAAATTGTATATGCATAAACTATACAGATTCATCTTTATTCAAGCTACAAAAGTCGAGTGATTTCTCTTTTTCTATTGTTCTTTGATTTCAATCAATGACAGACTTCAGCAGGTTTCACTTTAAAAGTAGCGCTGCCTCTTTAAAACCTGATGCACATGACATGGATCTGACATATGTCTGCTATTCTCCCAACTCTTTACAATCATTTAAGACTTTATAATTTATCTAAGACTATGTTTATGAGGTAACTTGCCAAAACTGTGCATTTTGATATAATTGTGTGTTTTTGTCCGTTGAAGCAGTTTTAAGTGACGCAGCCTTTAAAACTATACTTCACTGTACCGTTTAGTTGGTGTAACCCCATATATGTGTTGCCACATTCTTGGGTTATGAAGAATAAAGAAGGGAAAAGGTCATCTTCCGAAATGAAGCAGCAATATCCTCTCAGGTAAAAGTTACTACAACCGTGTCTGGAGACAAGCTGACCATTACACTGTTTATCATCCCATTTGTATCCTATTATTTGATTCGGTCTTTTCGCTTATGACAGAACAGTTAATAACGATGATCTCGGAAAATATTATTTTATTCGCTTACATCAGAGAACAGTGAATCACTTTAAAAACTGGCTGTTGTTATCATTATATTGCATTGTTATATTTCGTAAAAATTTGACCTGCCAACTGGAGTCTGTTACATATACTTGCCAATGCCAATTTTTAATCGCATTTGGCGCTTTCCAGGTGTTAATTTTAAGCCCTGCCACCCAGTCAAATTTCAATGATATAAAAACATCAAGTAAATAAAATAAGTGATCAAAATCTTGAAAAAATAAACAGAATTCTCTGTTCTCAAATGCTGGGAGCGTGTCCACTGTCGGCTCTAAAACCACGCCCTCTCGCAAGAAAGGCATCTTTCTCATGGCTGTTCTGAGATTCTTGGCAGAATAATGTAGTTCTGCACAGGCCCCTTCCACGATAGCTGATTGTCTTCGTTTTTTTCCTTAGTCCCACCCAGAGTAAGCTGTGAACAGGCCGACCACCATTGTTTCGACGACTGAGTAGGTGTAGACAGGAATGACTCCATAGCAACTGACGTGTTCTGTTGTTGGATTTAATAATACACATAGCAGTCATCATTTACTCCTGACATCTGAGCTACTGAAGATGCAGTTGATTACTTTCGTTTTTAAAGGGAATGCGCCCCAGATTTGCTTAAATGTGTCTATGTTCGCGCAAATCATTTGTGATCCAGCTTCACCTATACAGAAGAAGTAAGTATAAGATTTTTTAATGAATGTTTGAAAATCACCTTTTCTAATAATGTGCTAGTTAGCAAGTTTTGCAGCTAAATGCCGCTGAAGTTTACAGCCTCAGAGATCGGCTCGTCACCCCATGAAAGAGAGGGGCGGGAGGTGCAGAGCTCATTAACATTTAAAGAGACCTGTACCTAAACGGCTTGCTGTGAACGGAGCTGATTTTAACAAGGTAAAAAGGGTGTTGTTTTACATTACCACTGAGAAATTTTAACCAAAATATGTCATAGACTTTTCATTAAGACCCTAAAGAATTACATCAACTTGTGGAAAATGAGCATCCAATGATCCCTTTAAGGAATAAAGTTCCAGGCGTGTGCTATAATATGTATATAGTCATCATGATTAAAGACTGTTGTAACGCATGATGCACAGTAGAGTATATTCACAAATTGAATGGATGTTAAAACATTATATGAATTCTCAAAAAAAAAAAAACAGGTTAATTTTATTATGATGCATTTATTTGAATTAAACAATTGATGAATTCCAAATTTTGTCAAAGTATAGTATAAAGTATATGCTTGATAAATCATAGTGTCAAAATATGTGCAATGAAACCACTAACAACCACCCAGCGTC
Organism: Labeo catla; assembly: GCA_012976165.1. Lineage (NCBI taxonomy): Eukaryota > Metazoa > Chordata > Actinopteri > Cypriniformes > Cyprinidae > Labeo > Labeo catla. The sequence continues at coordinate 7,910 of VONZ01004413.1, read as the reverse complement.
TCACTACACAAGAAGTCAATACATCAGTCTTCAGCCTTCGGGTATATGATACAATTAGCTTGATACCAGTAGCATAACACCACATGCATTTTAATTCTATATTCACATATTTGCAATAAAGCAATCAACATGTTAATCTTGGCTCTAAATGCAATATTTACAAATGTAAATCTCTTTAATGATGTTTGATTGTCTTTAAAAGTTCAGTTAAAATGTTTCAATAGCTGAGGCTAACATAGTGGCTAATTGTAGAACTACATTGATAGAGGGGCAGGCCCGTGAACTGGAAGTGAGCCTGGACCATGAATTAATGGATAAGACCATGGACCAAGGTGTAGTAAAAAAAAGACCAAGATGGGGCTTCTGGCTTGTAGTCCTTAACAGATGTAGACTCAGATGCAGGGTCCATGGCAGCCATGATATGAGACTCAACCGTGACATGAAGAGAATCGACATGAGCATGACAAGAAGAGACATGATGTGGGATTGTGGTGTGGCACTATGTGTGGGTGACTCTCTGCCATTTCTCCAAAACAGTGGTGAGCCACTTATTTAGAGAGCATAGTCATTGTATTGGACCAGAGAGGATTTTACTCTCCCACCAGACGTCTGTGAGTGAATTGGCTCATTAGGGACATGACAGAAAAAAATAAACAAACAAACAAAAAAACTTTATGCCACATCATTAAAGTCAGTCAAATAATAGAGCTTAAAATAACTGTCCGTAAAGTTCTCTAGAGAGCAAACTCCTGACGGAGCTGAACAAGGTAACCACTGGGTCCAATGACGGGTGTTTAATCTCTAATGTAGCTGGCCTGAAGGACAAAGTTGTAGAGAACCCAGGTGCGGTTTTAATTTTACAATGGTGATGATCCAAAAACATAAACATTAACACTGAACTAAATACATGACATTAACATGAACAATGAACTAAAAACAAAACATTAACATGAACTATGAGCATGATTTGCCAGTAAATCAGTGATCTGGCATGTGGAACATTGAGCAGTGTATCATCCTTGATTACAAAACATGGCAAACATGAAGGCTTACAAGACTAGGGGGACACATGACAAAAACCACCAACAACAGACAGACGATACAAAAATATGATAACTGAAATAAAATCAAAGTATGGTAAAGATGGGAAACTTTATTAATCAAGTTTTTGTTAAAAAAATGTTAAAGATTAATCTTAGACCAATTTTGTTCTGTGAGTATGAATAAGCAGCGGGTGTGTGTGCATATGTGCGTGCACACCATTGTTTTTATATGGGAGGTCAGTATAAGGAAGTACAGAACTTTAGTATGTGAACATTTAAATGACTTGTCAAACTTTAAGGCAATCTGACTTGGTATTTACCTGCCAAACTGTGTGATCAAGACTGTTTGAGAACTGGTATCTATTCCCCTTTTGTTCTACAGTTTTTATTCACATATTTTAATGGTCTTAAATATACTTGGGATAGTAGTATTTCAAGATTATTAAATACTTTCCTTTTAGGTATATAATAGGAATACATAATACATATACATTTTGTTTGCAAATTTAATTCAAGTGATCAAAACATCCTCAAATGTGATCATTATGATTTTTCAGTAATATGCATTTATGTGCTTTTCTTCTGCTAAACTCGGGTTTGGCTCTTTGATTTGCATCGCCTGTGGTAAGTGTGATGTTTGAAAGAGTTTGTTATAATACACTGTAAAGGTAATATACAGTTGTTGATTTTTAAATCATTTTTTCCTAATGTCTGATTACTTTTCTTATCTTGTGTTCTCAGCCCCCACCTGATATAGTTGGTAAGTACCGTCATAGACACAGTCATAGATATTCACTTGTTGTAAAGTTATTGTATGTTTAAATGTGATCACTGTTTGATCACTGTAAGAAGTAATGCTCTTTTATCATTTTACTTTCTGGTTGTTTCAGAGTTAAGTTTTAATAGCACTATTTATTCTGTTTTTGTTGTTGTTTCTCACCTCTCTGTCTTTATATTTTCTTTATTATATTTTCCTCAAAGGCATTAATGGAGAATGGAAGGGCATTCCAGATATAAACAGAGGTAAAACCAACATTTTATCTGAAGAACTTAGGTATGTTTATGTAAGCAGTAAGGCAACATATATCTATTTTTGGTTAGAAACCAATATTTTTGATTATTATATTATATTTTGTACTGTGAACTGAACAGTCTTGTGGTTTTAGGTTTAAATCTCAGAGAAGGAGACATCATGATGGTGAGTTCTGTTTGTTATTCGGTGTATAAATACAATACTGGATAATTCAGTAGATCTATTTCTGTCATGACACTTAAAATAAATCTGCTTTAAAGCCTGAGCAAAGGAGCGCCATTATCTTTAGTATTATAGTTAACATTCTTGATGTGAATAGGCTTTAGACTGATTTTTGAATAATTACTTTATATATGTGTTGTCAGCCACCTGTGCTTTGGTATAGTATCTGGGATATTTAACAAATTACAAAATTAGTTTGGTCCTACTTTGTACCTGCAGGATACTACAAAATAATGTGTATGAATAATAATTGCACTTATTGAAAGTAGAAGTAACAAACTAAGACTCTTAAATTTAGGATTTTAATTTAAGGTTTGAAATGCATATATATATATATATAAATCCATTTATGTACGCTGAATATATCATTATTTTATTCTGTTAATGTAATACAGTGCATTTGCATTGACAATGCCATACATTTTCCTATTTTTGTTCAAACATCATGATGACTTAGTGCCGTTTCCTCGTAGGTTTTGTAATTTGCCTAAAGTGAAATATGTTTCAGATGCGATGAAAGCAGACTTTTGCTATTTGATATGTTATTTAACTAGCTAAGCTTATCCGCATTTGTGAAATACCACCATGCCTTTACTTTCCAATGGCAACTAGCTTGCATTTAGAAGAACCTCGCAATAAGAATTCTGATTCTGGTTGGCTCGAAAGTGTGTATTCAAACCATTGTATATACGAAAGCAACTGATTAACAGAGCAACCTTAACAGGCAGTGTTTGTGCACAAAGGTGGTAACGCTTTAGATTACAACCCGCAAAGAACTACGTAAGTAAACTGAATTTACGGTGTACGTTTCTGTAATTATAGTGTACCTATAAAGAACGTACATGTAGGTATAAGGGAACAATATGTTATATTTGGGTAATAAGAGTATAACAAACCAGATATTCAACCTGCAAAGAACTACATAAGTATACTGAATTTATGGTGTATGTTTCTGTAATTATAGTGTACCTATTAGTACGTATGTGTAGGTATAAGAGAACAATAGGCTATTTTACGTTTTGGTAATTCGGGGGTAACAACCAGATATGCAACCTGCAAAGAACTGCGCAAGTAAACTGAAGTTACAGTGTATGTTTCGTATTTATATTGTACCTACGTGTAAGTATAAGGGAACAATATGTTACGCTTTTTGGGTAATAACGGGGTAGCAAACAGATATACAAATAATTTATAATGGAATTACTTAAAAACTTAACAGGTACCTGTTCTATTAAATCGTACGTTTGGTGTATCTATACGTAAGCTTTTAAAAATTACTGGGAAAATATACTCTTGTTCCATGTAGTTACAGGGTAAGTGTGCCCTCTGCGGGCTGTAAATTAAAGTGGCGATTGTTACCCTCTTGTTCAAGGAAGTTACAGGGTAGGTTCAATACATAAACACACAATCTGAAAATATATCTAAAAATATTTTTTTTATAGTCGCTAATCCCACTTCTACCTCTAAACCTAACGTTAACTATGACTGAACAGTAATAAAAATATAAAAAAACAGGAAAGTGCAATCACAATCATTTATTTATTGCAAAAATGTCAACAGCCATACAAAAAAGTAATCCAAATAACGATGCGTTTGCAGCCGCAGTGCTCTCTGGCGGAATACAGTAGGTTTGAGGTGCAGTAGGATGAGAGCAGAATTTAAATTGTTAATCGCTGAAAATATTATCCAGATTATTGTCTTGATCCACTCCTCGAAGGCGCCCGCGCGTCATTCCAACACATCTCACCAGAAACACGGCATGTCGTAATCTGTGACGAATGCAGGCGAGAGCCAATGAACGTCCGATTTCCTGTAGCAAAATGCACTTTAGCACGGGTTTATGGCTGTTGCTGCTGGACTCGCTGCTAGAGATGGAGATGAAGATCGCCGGACAAAGCCTTGAATTTGATTCTGGTCCTCGCAAATCGTATGGATTCTGAAGATCTGGGTTACAGCACACAAATAAAATTGTTTAATTTGTAATTATGATGCGGGTTCGGTGTATTTTATGGTTCTATTGTTAGTCACAGCATGTTAGAGAAAACGCCTTTGTGTTCCACCACGGCAAACGAAGTTAATATTACATGAATGATTAAACGATTGCAGAAATATTATTTATTTTAAGGGGTTAACGTGTAGTCATGATAACATTATGTAGACCTATTCTTGGAAACGAGCTGGCAACAGAAATCACACAGAACAGAATGAAATGTTATAATTTCATATTAAGTAAACGTTAAATGTTTAGATGATGTAAATATGTCAGTATTGTACATTTGGTGTCTGTAAAAATGTAAATAAATGTACATTTTGTAGAACCACATTTTACGTCGCGTTGTTATATGTATTGTACCTACCCTGTAACTTAGTTGAACAAGAGGGGAACAATCGGCACTTTAATTTACAACCCGCAGATGTCACAATTACCCTGTAATTACATAGAACAAGAGTATATTTTCCCAGTAATTTTAAAAAGCTTACGTATAGATACACCAAACGTACGATTTAATAGAATAGGTACCTGTTAAGTTTTTTTAAATTAATCCATTATAAATTATTTGTATATCTGTTTGCTACCACCTTATTACCCAAACGTAACCTATTGTTCCCTTATACTTACACGTAGGTACAGTATAAATACGAAACATTCACCGTAACTTTAGTTTACTTACGCAGTTCTTTGCAGGTTGTATATCTGGTTGTTACTCTCTATTACCAAAACGTAACATATTGTTCCCGTATACCTACATGTACGTTCTTGAATAGGTACACTACAATTACAGAAACGTACACCATAAATTCAGTATACTTATGTAGTGCTTTGCAGGTTGAATATCTGGTTTGTTATCCCCTTATTACCCAAATATAACATATTGTTCCCTTATACCTACATGTACGTTCTTTATAGGTACACTATAATTACAGAAACATACACCGTAATTCAGTTTACTTACGTAGTTCTTTGCAGGTTGTAATCTAAAGCGTTACCCAAAGGTACCTCCCAAAACTGATTTCGGACAGACTTCTAAGGTAGCATAATGGTCTAATGATCTACAAAAATCTACATTTATACACTGACCACCAACCACAACTGTCAGACACCATTTTTATTTTTTATTTCAAATGTCACAAAACCAAACAAACAGGATTGTGGGATATCAAAGGCAGGGCAGTACTCATCGATGCTGATCTCAAAAATCAATCCAACACAGGCATCTCAGTAAACAGGAATTGAAGCTCACATTAAATTTGGACATGTCTTATTGCCTTCCTACATTGGAATTCATCTTCGGAAGAGAGCATTTTTCAAACTTTGGACACAGGTTATTGATTGTACATGTAGCTTCAGTCAGGTTATTAACTCTAATTCCACTCGTACAGATCACCCGGGTACACATAAAAACTTTTTTATGTAGCTTTTTTTTATGTAACTTTTTTAATAGCTTTGCTACTGATTTGAAATGTAATATGTCTCAAATCTAACAATAATAAAGTATGAATCAATCAAGGACCCCCTGTTCTTTTCATTATACTGTACATGCTATATTATTTCAATAACTATACCAATACCTGCCATCTATTACAACTAAATATGGCTGTTGAAAGGCTCTTCCAAGTAAGAAGTAAAGTGCTACATATCAACACATTACGTGACATACAAATAATCAGATTCTGACTGGTAGAAGCCAAAGAAGGGGAAATGGTGATTCTGGTCAAGCATCTGGATGTTATTTGACTGCATGGACAAGGCCACTGCAACTGGTCATCAAATGCACCAGATACCAGGGGTGTATTCCATAAAACAAGGTTAACTCACATGCTGAACTCAGCTGATTAACACTAAAACTCGCACAAACTATGCGGGTTCCCAAACCTCAGTTTAGTCAGCTCAGAGTATGTTTTGAGACATTCTGCCAGCAGAACACAGAATCAATGAGCCACCACAGAAACAACGCAAAGAAGAAGCACGCAATACTTCTTTTTTTTTTTCTTTTGTTTAATGGTGATTAGATATCTTTAATCAGTTTAATTAATGTGAACAAGAATGATATTTTTGCTTGGTGCTAATTATGAATAAAAAACAGTCTGTACTTGCAAGATATCATGGCTGTGAGTTAATTTTTTGTTTAGCCATTTTGCATCCATATTTGTTACAAGGCGACATATTTCTATAATAAAATACATACACAGATGTACTGTTACTTAAGCTTCTTACTATTTCTCCCAGCTTCATTTGCAAGCTCTACAGATGATACTAACCATGGATAAATTGAAATCAAACATGTCACAACATTGACACAAGAGTTTGAACAAAGTAAATATTCTTGGTGGCTCACAAAGGGCAAAACTGTGGGCCTCGCATGGGCCTGTGTAGGATTTCTGTGCACAGTCTAGATTACGGCTATAGAACATGTATCCCAAAACTCACATTAAATGTATATACTTTAATCAAAACCTTTATACTAAATGAGTACTAAAAAAATATATGAACAAGAACTGGTCAGTACAGGTTCAAACAAAACAGTTCATCTATGGCCTGTGAAAACCCCATGTTTGGTTTTCTGAACACCATTACTGTTTTGAATGTATTCAAATATAAGCTCAGTATAAAAAGAACTATTCAAATAACAATATTTTCTTGTCAAACTACATACAGTATATATACATGACATAATAATGTTGTGCTGTCAGAAGGGTGATCAAGTTTTATGCTCAGCTGCATTAGTGACAGAAGACCAGTTTGCATGCATCAATTTTTCCTAGAGTTTTTATAAATATACCCTTTCATTTTGCTTGCAAATTTCGACGAAACTCAATAACTTAATCAAATGTCGTTTTTATTATTTCCACCAGTGAAAATGCTCTTAAGTGCATTTCTTTTGCTGAGCTTGGCTTTTTGTCCAGCATCATCTATGGTAAGTTGGATAGTTGATAATTTAACATATTGTCATTGTAAAAGTGGTATATAACTCTTGCTGTTGATTTTTAAATCTATTTTTCCTAATGTCTGAATGTTGTTTTCATATCTCATGTTCTCAGCCTACGCCAGATATAGTTGGTAAGTACAGCACAGTCACTGAGATTATTCTGTGGTAAAATTATTGTAATCCATGCAGTGGTTAAATCCATGCAGTGGTAATATGTGTGTAGTGTAAAAGATCCTGCTTTAGCTGCTTTTAGCTTTTATCATTTTACTCCTAGGCTGTTTCAATAAAAATTACATTTTTTCCTACTGTTAAAAAAAAATACTTTAAAAAAAAGTTGTTTCAATTTAAAAATAAAAAAATCTTAAAATTAGTCAACTCAAATATCCATGTTTTCATGTAGTACAACTTAACATTTCATGTTGACTAAACTTAAAATTTTAATGCAGCACGAACACGTTTTTTTTAAGTTGAAACAATTTTTCTTTTTCTTTTTTACAGTAGTGTACTCAGTTCTGATTCCCCCTTTCTATCTTTTCTTTATTATATTTTCCTCAAAGGCATTGATGGAGAATGGAAGGACATTCCAGATATAAACAAAGGTAAAAACATTTTTTAAGGAACTCAAAGATGTTTGTAAGGCAACTTCTATCTATTTTTGTCTAGAAATCATTATTTTTATTCAAG
>VONZ01004412.1:0-10277 GCA_012976165.1 Labeo catla | reverse complement strand
AGTATAGCAATTGTACAGTTTTGGGGGTTCTGGTTAAAGACTGGACTCTGTGGTTTACTGAAGGCTGAGATTGGGTCCCAGATAGCAAGAGAGCAGGTGAAAACCATTGAATCAATGTCACTTTTGCACCCTCAATTAATGTTGAAAAAAAATGGACATTTCAACAAACCACCATTACTGTGATCAGTGATTGCTTTAGTTCGGTTCTTGATTGTTGCCTTTCATTGAGTCAGTTCTTTTTCTGTGCTACAATAGTGTTTCAATGCAAACACTTACACTATTAAAAAGAGATGTTTTAAAATTTATTTGAAGTAGATTACTTTTTTGTGATGGGTGTCGAGCTGCAATAAAGTTGAGAAACAAAACTGAATAATATTGATGATCTTTCATTACTGATGTAAATGTTCTGTATCAAAAATCTGTGGAAACACACAGAAAGATTTAAACATCAACACTCAACATACAAACCTCAACAATGGTGACAATCATCAGACTAATTCAGATAAACAGATCAACTGCAATGCATGCAGGGAATCATGAATGAGTTTTTACTGTGTTGATACCCAGCATGCATTTCTGCATAAACTTTTCTTTTTCTGATTGTCACCATTGTTGAGTTTCACATGCTGATTCTTGATGTCTAATTGATTCAGCCATTTAAAGATTTTTTTTTTTGTAACTTGCTGACCTAGTATGATAGCTGTACATCTACTTTAATCTCATTGCAGTATCACATATCAGTGTTTCCCACACATAGACGAATCTGATTAAATTCTGACCGCCACAGATTCAACACCGACCAAAAAAAAAAAAGAATCAATACCAACCGTCACATATTGCGTTTCGTTATTCTTTTGTACGCTATTTAAAACATGCAGCGAATTCGTTCAACTGCATTTCCTTTCCCTGCTCTCTCTTCATCTCTCTGTCACTCACGCGTCTCTCCCTCACACACACACACGCACAGCCCCTCCCCTCCGTGCACGCCACTTCTGTCTGGATCATCTGTGGAGAGAAGACGGCTGGCGAAAGGTTGGTATCTCGTGAACACTTTTAACACACAATCACAGATTAAAAAGTGCTATAAAATATTTTATATTCTGAATACAATAGTTTCAGTGTGTTGATGTTACTGTAAGTTCCGACCCTTAGCAAACGCGATTGCGCCTTCTTTAGAAAGTGAACTAGTCGCAAGTTTGCGGTAAAATGTAGGCTAGCCTAGTTGGGTTGTCGAGGTCAAAACACTATATGTAGCAGCTGTGAATCAAATAAACGTATTATAAATTATGTCGTTTCTTTACTCTTACACTGAATGTTTGCTGCTTCAATCCAATATTGAAAAGTATTTTCCGCGACTGAAAAAGGCACGTGTTGAGGATGAGGACCATCCTGAACCGGAGGTATCAGTCTGAAACAGAGCTTAGTCCGACCAGTGTAATTAGTTATGTTATTGTTTACAATATTTTCAGGCTTCAACTAGTGCTGCTCAAGCAGAAAGACAAGGTCAGGGAGAGAAAGAAATAGATTTGTTAGGCATTGAAGAAAGAGTAGGAGAGGAGGACAGCATCCAACATGCTGCTGTGAGAGAACCAGCTGAAGCAACAGGTGAGGTGGACAAAAAGACGTAGTAGCAGGCAGGTAAGAAAGCAGGTTTCAGGACAAGGGAACTAATTTCTATTCTTCTGTTTCTGGCAGATAAGACTTTGGCGACATCCAAAAGCAGCAGACACAGGGGCACTGGATTCAACCCTGAGTGGTTGAACATGCCTCAGTTCATGTCATGGTTGTACGACACACATATGGTGTTAAATTAATGTAATAAAGTTCTGTGTAACCAATTATTAACAGTTTTTTTAACCTTTAGGCATTAGGAAATCCCTTTAGGAGATCCAATCGTATCCCCTATCCAATCGTTCTTTTCATCTGCAAACCCAAATAGTTCTCATTGTCTCAAACATTTTAGCACAATGTTATGAAACACAAAGAAAATCTAACATTAAAGTACAAAGAGTCAAGAGCCCAACTAAAGGAAACTCTGATCACAACAATGGTGGTTTGTTCAAATTTCTAAAATGTTTCAACATTAATAGCAGGAGAAATAGTTATATTAATTCAACATCATGAACATTGACAATTCAACTACTTTTAACATTGATTCAATGGTTGCTTGGGTGTAGCGCTATTAAAACTTGTTGTGACCCAGTTCAGAGCTAGCTATAAGTTACTATTTGGTTGAGATTTGGGCCAGTTGTGGCTCATGTGTGGCTCATGTCTGTAGTCCAGATCTGGGCCACACAAGGGCCGTAATTCTTGCTACATTTGGGCTACATTAGTGTAACTGTTTTTTGGCCCAGAACTGGGCCAGATGTCAATTGCTATGTGGGATTACAGTACAATGCCATGCATTTACATGAGTGTTAATTCAGCAGTAGAGTTACACTCACGGGACACTGCACACAATTCACAATCACAAAAGTACATTTTTTGCTTTAAAGTCTTGCCGGTTAAACATTTCGAATGCCTGCTGTTCTGATGTGGGCTTTTCCATTGTGCGTACACCTGAAGTGGCAGAACTGCGGCTAATAGAAGAGCACGATACTACGATATTTCTGAAAAGCAGATTGTGGAGACATTTTTAACGTCTACGATCAAAAATCATCATATTGCACACATATCATATTTTATAAATATATTTTGAAGTAAGGATCTGTGGGAGGGCGTATAGCTTAAGCATTAACATTAACGTTAACGTTAACCCATCACTAAAATGACCACATGTTAAACTTTGAGAGTAAAACTTAACAGAAGCAGTTAAAATGAGTCTGTTACATATAATTACAGACCTGTGGATTGTTTGCTTTGTGTTAACATGCCCTTTGATAACATAAGAACTGGCTAACATTACAATTCAGTACCTTACCGAATTTCCAAACTTTTTTAGTTTAAAGAGTGCACGACATAATCAATGAGAAATTAATTTAATAATATAACAGTTTGGTCACACTGTCACTTACCTTGGTGAAGTTTATGGCTCTGACGATGTAGTACCGTGTCGATCGTGACTACAACTCCAGAAAATTTTGCGCGCTTGTTTCCACAGCTACGGGGTTATGAATAGAAAATGAATAGAATCCTGTTAACTCTGAAGAATTTTTTTGGGGGGCATTTTGCCTAATATTATTATTATTATTAAGAAAGGGGTCGGGTCGGGATTTGAACATGAGACACACTGTGTCAGACTTTCCCATTCATTTTCTCTACAATTCTACCACCAAACCTTGTGAAACTTGAAAAAGACAAAGTCTTGGGCATTCACAGGAAGTATAAATAGAAATTTTCTATAGTGGTGCCTGGAGAAGTGTATACGCATTAGTTATACACATGTATATACGCAAGCTTAGCATATGCAATTACCGCTTATTTACAGAAAATATATAACGTTAATGCACATCCGCAAATCACCGGAAACATCAACAATCTCACACACCTTGGTCCACGCATCATTTTGCTTGGGAACTAATGTGGTCGGAACCAAAGTTTTACAGGACTGTGTTCTCTGGAATCCTCTCAAGGGGTGAACTTCTACATTCCGATTGGTTGCCGCAGAAATGTGTCATAGACGCCCACACCGCCCAAAACGCGCCGTGCCGCTTCTCGCCACTCGCTCACATTGAAAATGAATGACTTCAGGACACTTTGACGCTCTCGCCGGCGGCACAGACAGACGGACACATCAGCGTACGATTAGCCGGAGGTGAAAACCTAAAAACAAACAAACAAAAAAGGATGCCATTAAACAGATATTAAAAAGATACTGTATATGCTGTTTGTACGTTCATTTGAAGATTGAATACAAAATTATTGCAATATAAAAGTATATTTAAAAACTTTAATTTTGGGTTGGATTAATTGCAATACATTTCAGAAAAAAAAAAAGTTTTTTTTTTTTAATCAATTGACACCACTAATATATACACATCTATATATATATATATATATATAGTTTCTATTTTAAAATACTTTAACAATACAATTATTCATCTGAAAGTTGTTTTTTTATCAGCAATTACTTCAGTCTTCATTGTCTTCAGTCACATGATCCTTCAGAAATAATTTATTTTTGAAATCATTCTGAGTTATTTTAAATTGTAATAATATTTCACAACAATGCTATGCTATTTTACAACAGCAAAGCAAGACCCTAGAAACTAAGACTGTTTGATACACATTACAATGTACTGATAAGGATATTCATGCAGCTGTTTCTGTATCAGCAGTGAACTGCACTTAATTTAAATAAAAACAGAAAAACAGTGAATAGAGTATATTATATTCTACTACAAAGTTGAATCTGGCCACAGAGGAACACAACTGAGGTCTGATATAAAGAGACGTAATCACTGAAACAGATTCACATTTGTTATATTGAAATATCTGCTAAATGTGTTCCCTATTTTTGTCAACCTGGCAACCATGTGATCGTTCTCTCTCTCCACTGTAGATAAAAGCACTGCTTTCTAAAAACACCATAAACTTACAGTTTAGTGATCAACACTTCATAATCTATTCTCAGAAAAATGTCATTGATCAAGTGTTTTTATTTATGAGAGAGACTGTGTATGTATGAATTACTTCCATTTTGCTGTGTTTATCATTTATCAGTGCAGCTGTGACTTTAATTGATTCAAATAACAGTGATGTTATAAACTCCTTGCAGAGGAAGATCATGCAGCTCTTCAGCAGTTAAAATATTTTATTGGTAAAATTTGCAGGTCAGCGCTGAAGTTTCTGTGTCTGAATGTGTGTGTGTGTGTGTGTGTGAACTACAGTGAAGACACTACATAGCAACTCCCTAGCAACCACCCTGAGTACATTGGCAACTGCATAGCAACCACCCAAGTACCTTGACAACTACATAGAAACTCACTAGCAACCACCCTGAGCACACTGGGCCATAACTGCATGTGCAAATCCACCTGGGCACCTTTGACAACTACATAGAAAACTCCCTAGCAAACCACCCTCTGAGTACATTGGCAACTCCCTAGCAACCACACTGGAGTAAGTATTGGCAACTGTATTAGCAACCACCCAAAATAATCTTTTCCTTGACAACTACATAGCAGCTCCCCTAGCAACCAATTCTATACATTGTAACTGTGCATATAAATCCACCCATGTACTTTGACAACTACATGGCAACTCCCCAGCAACCACCCTGAGTAAGATTATAACTCCTAGCAAACTTTCAACTCTGAGTGGCACATTGGCAACTGCATGTTAAATCCACCTTAAGTACCTTTGGACAAATCCTCATTATTAGAAAAACTCATAATTGAAGCAAACCCCAACGAATTCTGAGCACATTGGCAACTTGCATATCAACCACTCCAAGTATCTTGAGAACTACATGGCAACTCCTAGCAACCACCTTGAGCACATTGGTAACTCCCTAGCAAAACCAATATTGAATTGAGTATATTGGCAACTGCATAGCAAACTACTCCAAATAATTGGACAACTACATGGCAACCCCTCTAGCAAACTACCTGAGTAATATTATAACTCCCTAGCAACCACCCTGAGTACATTGGCAACCGTATATAAACCACCCAAGTACTTTGACAACCATATTAGAAACTCACTAGCAACCACCCTGAGCACATTGGCAACTGCATATCAACCACCCAAGTATCTTGAGAACTACATGGCAACTCCCTAGCAACCACCCTGAGTACATTGGGTAACCTCCCTAGCAAACCACACTGAGTATATTGGTAACTGCATAAAGCAACCACCCAAATACCTTGACAACTACATAGCAGCTCCCTAGCAACCACCCTGAGTACATTGGCAACTGCGTAGCAACCACCCAAGTACCTTGACAACTACATAGCAACTCCCTAGCAACCACTCTGAGTACATTGGCAACTGCATAGCAACACTTTTGTTGACTGTCTGAATGTGTGTGTGTGTGTGTGTGTGTGTGTGTGTGTGTGTTTTCTAGTGTGGATCATGGAGGAGAATCCAGGATTACAGCAGGACTGAAGAAACGTCTACAAACACACACACACACACACATATATATATAACACACACACACACACACAGCTGTAGTGATTGTTGTTGTGTTATAAATGTGTCTGTTCTTGTGTTCAGGGGTTTGTTTTCTCACACTGGATCCAAACACAGCAAACAATGAACTCATTCTGTCTGAGGACAACAGAAACGTGACAAGTGTGAGAGAGAATCAGTTGTATCCTGATCATCCAGACAGATTTGATGTGTGTCAGGTGTTGTGTAGAGAGAGTGTGTGTGGACGCTGTTACTGGGAGATTGAGTGGAGTGGAGATTATGTGTGTATATCAGTGTCATATAAGAGCATCAGCAGGAATGGACGGGGTGTTGAGTGTGTGTTTGGATTTAATGATCAGTCCTGGAGTTTGATCTGCTCTCGCTCCAGATACTCATTCACACACAATAACAGAAAGACTGTTCTCCCTGTGAAGCCCATCATCAGTAGAGTAGGAGTGAATGTGGATGTGAGTGCAGGAACTCTGTCCTTCTACAGCGTCTCTGACACAATGAGTCTCATCCACACAGAACAGATCACATTCACTCAGACGCTCTATCCTGGGTTTTATGTTAATTATGGATCATCAGTGAAACTGTGGTGGTGAATCAGAATAGACTGATGAGAGATTGTACCCATAATGCTTTGAGCTGATGATGAATCAGTAAGAGTGAGATGTTATTGAGTCTCTTCATGACATTAATACTGCAGCTCAACTTCTGTCACTCAAATAACAGAATAAATGTGTCAGAAATCACCATATAGACAGAAACATCAGTGTGTATTTGTGATGTTATTGTTGTGTCTCATCAATCATTTGTTTTAGTGTCAAAATGTCAAAATGTCACAATCATGATTGAAGAACGTAATTAATTTCTCTATAAATTATTATAAAATATGACAATCACAGAATTTAATAAAATATATTATTGTAACAACAGTAAAGCTGTAATAAATTATTATAAGTAAAAATAGTAAATAAACAGTATGTATGTAATAATGCATTTATTAATAATAATAACAATAATAAATATAAATTTTCATATAAGTTAAAAAAACTATGAATATTACAATAATCATATATCATTAAAAGTCAGCATTTTAATAATAAAATAAAATTATTTTGTCTATTTTTATAATGTAAATTATAATAAATATTATAATAAAAAAGTAATAAAATAATAATAAAAAAGCAATAAACATAACAAATTTATGAGTAAAATTAATTATAATTTGATTATTCAAATTACAAAAACAAAACTTAATGCAATAATATTACTTTAATATTTTCTTAACAAAGCCAATAGATATCTTCTTTTTTATTCAGTAAAAGCCAAAATAGTATTTAATATAAGATAATAAAATAAAGCTGTTGTAATTGCAATAATAATATTGTAATATAAAAAAGTAAAAACTCAATATTCATTAATAATAATAATAATAATAATAACAATAATAAATGAGAATTTAAATACAGATTTTTTTTTTTTTTTACTTACAACTACAACTTTTATGGATTTGTTATCATTTAAATAGTATTTAGCAAAGCTCTTATTATTATTATTATTATTGTTGTTGTTGATTTGTTCTAATTGTTATATTAAAGAAAAAACAGTTTTACGATACTATTTTAAATATTATTATTACATTATTAAATACTCCCTTCATATTTTACAGAACAGTTGGATTATTGCAATTGTATTTTTTTCTAATTTGTTAAATTAAAATAAAAAATGTTTAGTTATTATTATTTTTGTTATTATTATTATTATTAAATACTGAAATTTTATTTTACTGTGCAATATGTAACAGTAATTTAAGAGTTTTTATTTATTTGCATAATTGGTATATTTACAATAAAGTAATAAATAATAATTACAACAATAATAATAATGATAATAATATTTGATATTGATGTACAAATTGCAATTATAAAATAATGTTATCTATAACAATAATAAAATTATTATAAATTTAATAAATTATATTTTATTTAATAATAAAATGTAATAATAATAATGCTAAATATATTTATTTGTATTTTTGCTTAATATTATAACAATTACAATGAATAATAATTATAATAATAATAGT
Organism: Labeo catla; assembly: GCA_012976165.1. NCBI lineage: Eukaryota > Metazoa > Chordata > Actinopteri > Cypriniformes > Cyprinidae > Labeo > Labeo catla. Next base: position 2,110 of record VONZ01004412.1, on the reverse strand, counting down.
TGATATTAATGTACATATTGCAATTCCAACATAATTTGTTATCTTTTGATAATAAAATAAAATTAACAACAACAATAATAATAATAATAATAATAATAATAAATAAAAAACATCCATCATATTCAATATTTTCTTGTTATAGCATTTAATTGTATTTTTCCTTAATATAAAAAAATAAATAATAATATAATGGTAATAATAATTGATATTGATGTACAAATACAACATAATTTGTCTAAAATAAAATCTTTTATTAATGAAATAAAATTAATATTTTGTTTATTATTAATAAATATTGACTTATTAAAAAATATTCAATATTGCAATGTTTTTTATTGATTTGTTAATTTTTTGTAATTTAAATAATAATATATAATAATATAATTTAATTTAATGAATGTTATGATTGCAGTAATCCTATCACTGTAAAATAAAAAGGAAGTATTTAATGATAACTAAAAATATTATATATTCTAATTATTTAAATTATAACATTTACTATTACAATATTCTTGTTACACTGTAAAATAAAGTCAGTATTATTATTATTATTTTATTTATTTATTTTTTTAGTGACGTTTTCTTTACAGTACAATGTAATTCTTGCAGTAACTTTTTATTGTTTAAATATCATTTAAAAATAAAGTTAAATTATATTTTGTTGTTATAATTAACAAATTATTATTTAAAATAAACAAATCAATAAAAAACCTTACTATTGCAGTAATCATATTGCACTTAAAAAAAACAGTATTTAACAACAACAACAATAATAATGTATTATTATTTAATTAAATTAAATTAAAATGGTACAATTGCTGTAAAATAAAGTCAGTATTTTAATTCTATTATTATTATTGTTATTATTATTAATGCATATTAAGGTTTTTTATATTTTAATAATATTATTACATTTTAACATCTTTATGCTATCATCTTATGATAAAATAAAAAGTGGTTATTAATAAAGATTTTTTAAATTGAATAAATATTAAAATAATATTATTGCAATAATAACAGTTTTGATAGATTTTTTTAAATAGTTGTAATTTAAATAATACATTTATAGTTAATTTATTACATTGTTGATATTTTCGTAATGACTTGCAATCATAACATATTTCTTATAATATTTGTTAAAATTTAAATAACAATAATACTTAAAAATATGAATTTTATTTTATTGTTAAATTCTATTACAGTCATATTGCACTGTGAAATAAAATGTCAGTATGTAATATAATAATAATAATAATAATAATAATAACCAAAATTATTTTATTTTGTTTTATTATAACAATAAAGAAATGTTATGATTGCAGTAATCCTATAATACTGTAAAATAAAAAGTATTTAATAAAAACAAAATATTAATTATATTTTATTAATTAAATTATAAGTTACTATTACAATAATTCTGTTGCACTGTAAAATAATATCAGTATTATTATTATTATTATTATCTACTGACCGTCTATTTACAGTACAATGATTTGTTTAAGTGATAAAATTAAAACAAAGTAAAATTAATATTTTGTTAATAATAAACAGATTTATAAAAGCTTTTCATTACAAATGTGTGAAGATGGTTGATGTGTGTTGTTTTAAATGCATCTTATAAACGACTCAAACTGTTCATTCATGAAATAAATTGATCTGAAATGTATTTGAAAACGCAGCATGTTTTCCTCTGTTTGATTTGTGAAGTTTATTTGTATTTGTAGTTTTTATTCACACACGTCGATCAGGACATTTGAATCACTGAGAAAAATCTTTTCAGATTTGCAAAGTGTAGATTTATTTGTGTCTCACAAACACAAGAGTTTCATCTTGTCAAACTCTTCACTGCAGGAGCACAAATCCTGTTCTGCACTTCTCCATTTTCCCACCCTTCTTTCCTCCTGTGGAATTTATTTGCATAGTCCAAACACAAAGCTAGAAAAGTGTCACTAAAGTTTTACCGGTGCATTTCTCACTTTCCAAACCATAACCAGAATGCATTTGACAATGTTACGAACACATTCAAGTCCAAACATGATTGGAAAAGATTGAAGTGTCATGCATTCATTCATTTGTCCATTAACAGCTGAGTTTGTGTAAGATGTTGCAC
>VONZ01004411.1:0-10279 GCA_012976165.1 Labeo catla | reverse complement strand
CCCTCCGGGGCGCAACAGGAGGCGGAGCCGCCCTCCGGGGCGGAACAGGAGGCGCAGCCGCCCTCCGGGGCGGAACAGGAGGCGCAGCCGCCCTCCGGGGCGGAACAGGAGGCTGCGTCTTGGATGGGGACCTGGGGAGAACAGTGACAGAGGATGCAGACAGAAAGAGGGGAGAAGCAGAGAGTTTAACAGTTAACGCCCCCTCCATAAGAGGTTCTACGGCCGACGCCGACACCTCTGGAGGCCTTGGCGCAGCTTCTCCGATGGGGAAGGCTTCGGGAGCAGACTTGAGACCCGACGGGACCTCTGAAGCAGGCTTGTGATCAGAGGGGAGCTCTGGGTCAGGCTGGAGACCAGACGAAAGCTCTGCAGCAGGCTTGAGATCAGACGGGAGCTCTGGGTCAGGCTGGAGACCAGACGAAAGCTCTGCAGCATGCTTGAGATCAGAGGGGAGTTCTGGAGCAGGCTGGAGACCAGACGAGAGCTCTGCAGCGGGCTTGAGATCAGAGAGGGACTCTGGAGCAGGCTTGAGATCAGACGGGAGCTCTGGAGCAGGTTTGAGATCAGACGGGAGCTCTGGAGCAGACTGGTGAACAGACGTGGCCTCAGGGGTTGATCTGTGAACAGATGTGACCTCAGGGGCACAGTGTGCAGCCCACACACACCAGATGGCAACCGCCATTAGAGGAAGAGCAGCAGCGGGAGGTTGTGGTGGGTCCAGTACACTGGTTATCATGATAGGCTGTGATCGTGGGATATCAGACGTGGCATGGCACGGCTCTGGAAGGTCAGACGAGACATGACGAGGCACTGGGAGGTCTGATGAAACATGGAGAGGCTCTGGGCCGTCAGGCGGGACGTGGCCTGACTCTGGGCGGTCGGACGAGACGTGACTTGACTCTGAGCGGTCAGACGAGGCGTGATGGGGCTCTGAGCCGTCGGGCAGGATGTGACTTGGTTCGTGGTGACCAACTGTGACTTGACCTGCTTCGTGGAGATCAGTAATGAATTGACTTGGCTCATGAAGATCAGCCATAACTTGACTCGGTTTGTGACGACCAGTTGTAACAGGGCTTGGTTCATGGAAATCCGCTGTAACATGACTTGACTCAGGAACAACATGACTTGATTCAGGGACAACATCCTTGGTGTCGCTGGACTTGGCAGCTCGACTGGACTTGGCAGCTCGACTGGACTTGGAGGCTACAGCCATAGCCTGACTTGACTCTGGAGCAGTGGCTGAAGCTTGACTTGGCTCTGGAAAAACAGCAGCAGCTTGGCTTGGCTCATGAGGATCTGCTGTAGCCTGGCTTGGCTCATGGAGATCTGCTGTAATGGGACTCGACTCCTGAACAACATGGCTTGGCTCAAGAACAACAGCTGTAGCGTGACTTGACTCGTGAAGAACAGGTGTGACTTGGCTTGACTCGTGGGGAACAGCCGTAACGTGACTTGACTCGTGAAGAACAGGTGTGTCTTGACCTGACTCATGAAGAACAGCAGCTTTGGTTTGACTTGACTCTGTTGCTTGACCGGACTTGGAAGCTTGACTTGACCCTGGAGCTTGACTTGACCCTGGGGTAGCAGCCGCGGCGTGGAGGAGCGCCATTTTAACTGCCCATACCGCCATGAGGGGTGAATCCAGCAAGTGTGCCATCATGATAGGCCGCGATCTTGGGATGTCAGGCGGGACGTGACTTGACTCAGGAACCACGGCTGTGACTTTGCTTGACACAGGAACTGCTTCAGGAAGGCCGGCCATGATGGGTGCAGACTCAGGAGCAGAAAACACAATGTGAACAGGCTGTGGCTTGACTGAGATGGCCTGAGCAGGCTGTGGCTTGGCTGACATGGCGTTAGCTGGCACCTGCTTGGCTGACGAGGCGTTAGCAGGCTCTGACATGGCGGCCATCTTGACAGTGCTTGGCTCGGGAATGATGGCTGCAACTTGACTTGAGACAGAAGCGACAGCTGTAATTTGACTTGGCTTGGAAACTTGACTTGGCTCGGAAACTTGACTTGGCTCAGGAAACACAGCTGCAACTTGACTTGACTTGGAAACTCGACTTAACTCAGGAGATGCAGCTGCAATTTGACTTGGCTTGGAAACTCGACTTGACTCAGGAAATGCAGCGGCAACTTTATATGGCAGCTGTGACGTGACGGAGCTCGGTTTTCGCCGCCATCTTGTGAACGGGCTCCGCCGTCGCCGCCATCTTGTGAGCGCTCGCCGGCGCCGCCGCCATCTTGCAAACGGGCACCGCAGTTGCCGCCATTTTGTGCACGGGCTCTGTTGTCGCTGCTTTATCATGAACGCGCTCCGACGCGGCCGCCATCTTGTGAACGAGCTTGTCGCCGCGATTAGTTGAGCGCTCTCCGCAGCCATCGCCATTGCTTGAGCGCGTTCCTGCACGGCCGCCATTTCACGAGCGATCCAGGCGGCAAAGGTGTTTGTGGGATCGTGCTCCGGCATGACCGCCAATCTGCGGGTGGGATGCGCGGTCGCCATTACCGCGTTGTCGCGTTCCCTCTCTGCGACCCCCACGGTGCACGGCGAACCCACACACAAAAACGCAAAGTTCATGAAAGCCACAAGCGAAGAGCGCGGACCCTCGCGTCTCAGTCTCGCCTTTAACGGCTCGTTCACGCCATCGCAGAATATTTCAATCTGTATACAGTCCGGGAGGGTGGAAGAATTTGAGATGGAAAGAAACTCACGGGTGTATTGTTCCAGTGTGCGTGCTCTCTGTTTAATCCTGCAAAGAATTATGTCCGTGTCCATATCGGATAAATGTCCGGGGTGAATGCTGCTGGATCCTGTGGGCATGGTTTGTTCTGTTACGTTGAGAGAGAGGCGAGAGGCGAGCGGATCCATATGCGAGCTTTATTGGAAGAACAAACAGGTACACGGTGGGCAGGCAGGGTCGAGACAGGAGCAGACAGGGATATAACAGGCAATCCAAGAGAATAATCCGAAAAACACGAGCAACAAATCACAAGGCAGGCGGCTAGACAGACGTAAACGAGGAAACCAGGCAGGAGATCAAAAACCAGGAACTTGGAAACACACTAGGAAAAAAGGAATACGATAACACGATACAACGAAACAAACCATGAAGTGCAACTGAGGAGTACCGAGATTTTATAGGATGCCTGATTGGTCACGGGGGCTGACGCAATCAGAGCGGTGGAGGATGGGAGATGCAGTCCGAGATACAACGTAACAGTCAGAGTGAGTAGGTGGAGCGAGAGTGACATCTGGTGGTGAGTGGACAACGGGACACCGACCAGATTCGTGACACTCGTCTTGTCTTGTTCTGCCTGAACTCTGTGTATTCTGACTCAAGACAGTTAGGGTATGTCAAAAAATTCCAATTATGTTTTCTCCCTCAACTTCAAAAATCATTTCAGAATCATCCTACATCACTGCAGAAGTACCGACCCAGTCTTTGCAAAGTGAACATGCAAAGAAGATCAAACACCCTTAACAAAAAAGGTAAAACAGCTATATAGGACTATTTTGAATTTAAGGGAGAACATGACATGGGAGTTTTTCGACATACCCTAACTGTCATGAACTGGAAAAAAAGGCAGAGTAGTCCAGGCAGAGTAAGACAAGATATAAATTGTATTATTTTGGTACGTTTCGCTAGATAAGACCCTTCTTCCTTGGCCGGGATCGTTTACAACAGCATTCGGGATCGTTTGAAGCCGGGGCACCATATCACTCCTCCATATCATATATGGAGAAAAAACCTGAAATGTTTTCCTCAAAAAACATAATTTCTTTACGACTGAATAAAGAAAGACATGAACATCTTGGATGACAAGGGGGTGAGTACATTATATGTGAATGTTTGTTCTGGAAGTGGACTTCTCCTTTAAACGGGTTAAAATTACTCTTAACTGCTTTCAGTGTAAATTAAATCTATAATACATGTATATTTCATTGTATTAACACGCAGTATACAAAAACATTACATGTGGCTTCCACTTAATATATTGAATTTAATCACACTTAAATTTTTTTATAAGGGTGGTTGAGGCACTTAGAAGAATTTAGATTTTAGTCTCCAAATATTATACTTTAACTTTGTTATCCCTATTATGTTTCATAAAATGTTCAGATTCAGACTATTCAGACTGTTATTCATTAAAGACTTTAGATGCTAAAAAGAAGGTCAGCATGTCTAGAGAGGCCCTCTAATGCACTTTTCTTACTTTTATTCAGACTTTATTTCCTCTGTGACCTTGCTGCATTAGGCTCTCTTGATTTAGCTGCTGTGAAACCCTTTTAAGCACAGTTAAAGTTTGTATTATCCCTAATTTCCAATTAAAGTAAGCATCCTATAAAGTGTCAGAGCTGTATGTTCCACGGCTAGTTCATCAGGGGTAAAGTACGTTTTAAAAGAGATTCACTACATCATTAAGCTACACGCCAAAATGCCTGCTTAAAATCGTTGAGGGAAAACAAATAACAGGAGGTACTTGGGCCAAAATGGCCACAGTGTTTTACATTTTATTGAATGGTTTGGACAACAAACGTAGAAAATGAACAGTGGATAGCCTGTTTAATGGGTTCTGAGGATCTGGCCCCCAGAAGAATAGGATGAAGGAGAATATAGGCTTGGTGGTATGATATATGCTGGGAATGTCAAAAAGACTTAATGGCATTCGTAATTAAGGCAGCAGAAATGAATGACTTCGCTTCAGATCTAGACAGAAATGGGAATATACTTCACTTGGGTGAAAATTAACACGTTGCTCAGATAATTTTTTTTTACTAGACGCTCATTAAAGGGGTGTAGATGACACTTTATCAATGTGACATAAAGACAAACGATGATAATGAGAAGACTCTGTGCGCTAAGGCCATTTATAAGCTTGTTTGACGAGCCAGACTTTGAAATCAAAAATTGGTCCACATCCAAAGAGAAGAATGTATGTATTATTTCGTCTAATGTAATCAATATTGACCTTTACTTTCTTAATGCACATTCATGTGCAATTCTTCAGTCATAATAAAACTTTAACAAAATATTAGGTGGCCTTAACAACTACTTAGATTTCAATTAATAATTTGATATAATGTACTTATAGTGTACATACACTGTACTTAGATTTTAAAAATACCTGCGTGTAATTACATCTGTAATTCTGTAATTTCATTAAACCTACCCATACCACCAATATTCATGTATTCCACCTCAATAGCTGCAAAAATGTTTTGCAATACAATATGAACACAATTACATTGTACTTATTTTTTGATGTAATTGCATAGTAGTTAAGACCACCTAATATGACAGCCTGGTCAAAAACATAACATTTAGACGAACAAAACGTACATTTTTGTACGTTTTTATTGATGCTAACAATAAACAATTTAGACATATATTAACGTTTAAAACGTACAAATCGCTATGTATTTTTAGCTAAAAAATGTCAAATATTTACGTGTCTTTTATATTACTAAAATATTTGTATCAGTGCCTTTTTATCACTTTATCAATAAACAATTTAGATTTTTAGCCCCCTTAACCTACCCCTAAACCTACCCATTTCATAGCGAAAATACATTTTCTATCATCTTATCAATAAGCTATTTAGATTTTTAGACCCCTTAACCCACCCCCAAACCTAAACCTACCAATTTTATAGCGAATATGAAAGGATATAAAACATAACTGACCAAAATATGCAGGTAAATGGCCATTTTAGTAACAATATAGCATAACAAATATTTTTTGTAGTCGCTACCTCAGTCCTACCTCTAAACCTAACCATAACTCTCTCTGTACAGTAATAAAGAAAAACATAACAGATAGATAGGTGCAATCACCATCATTTAATTATTGCAGAAATGTCAAAAGCAGTACCAAAAGCAGTCCAAATGACGATGCGCTGCAGCCGCAGTCCTCTCTGGTGAAATTCGGAAGGTTTGTGGGAGGTGCACAGGAGAATTTGAATTTTAATCTCTGAAAATATTATCCAGATTATTTTCCCGATCGACTCTGTGAAGATGTGTCTGCATCATTCAAACACACATCACCAGAAACACGGCATGTCGTAACCTGTGACATTTAATCTGTGAAATTTAATGAGCGTTCAATTTTCATGACGTAAAACCTGTCGTCTCTTGATGCGGCAATATTTGAATTTGTTGCTTGTTCTGTGTATTTTATGGTTCTGTTGTTAGTCACAGCTTGGAGAAAATGCCTTTTGTGTCCCACCACTGCAAACAAAGTAAATATTACATGAATGGTTAAACGATTGCAGAAATTGTATTTATTTTAAGGGTTTAAAGCGTAGTCTTGTTTAACATTATGTAGGCCTATTCTTGGAAATGAGCTGGCAGCAGAAATCACACAGAACAGAATGAAATGTTGTCATTTTATATTAAGTAAACGATTAAACAATTTAATAATGCAGTTGAAAACATAAGGCCATTGGTATGGCAACTAAAAACAACAATAATAATGCAGCGATTTCAGTATTCATAAGGGTGCGTTTTTAGGTGTTTTGTTTAGATGCTGTAAATACGTCAGTATTGTATGTTTTAGTGTCGGGAAAAATGTAAATAAGTGTATGTTTTGTAGAACTACATTTTACGTCAAATGCATACAAATTATCATGAGATCATAGGGGTGTAACACTACACAGATGTCACGGTTCGGTACGTACCTCAGTTCGGGGGTCACGATTTGATTTGATTTCCACCTAGATGTGAAAATACTAAATATTATGTCAAATTATAATGTTATATATATATAAAAAATATGCAGTACATAGCCTATATACATACAAGAAATAAATACTTGAAATATATTTGATTCAGTTACCAGATAAACAAAGGAAAAAACAGTGCGACACATAACGTAGCCTATACAGTCATGTGAAAAAGTTCGGACACCCTATTGAATTTCATGGTTTTCTGTATCAGGACATAATAAAAAATTATCTGGTCCTTGGCAGGTCTTCAGATTTGGAAAATAAATCCTCAGATAAACATCATCACATGACATATCACACTGTGTCATTATTTATTTAAGAAAAATACAGCCAAGAGGGAAAGGCCATGTGTGACAAAGTTAGTATGAGAAGTTAGTAAACTATGAGTCAATTGCCTGTAGATCCAATAACTTGAAGCATTCATTTTCTATATGACTTTATCAGTCTCTCACATCGTTCTGGAGGAATTTGGACCAGTCTTCTTTTCAATGTTGCTCCGGTTTATTAAGGTTTGTGGGCATTTGCTTATGCACAGCTCTCACCACAGCATTTGAGTCAGGATGAGCTCTGGACTTTGACTGGGCTATTGCAACACCTTGATTCTTTTCTTTTCAGCCATTCTGTTGTAGATTTGATGGTGTGCTTGGGATCATTATCCTGTTGCAAGACCCAATTTTGGCCCAACATTAGATGTCGGACAAATGCTTTCGCATTTGACTCTAGAATATTTTGATATACAGAGGAGTTCATCGCCAACTCAATGACTGTGAGGTGCCCAGGTCCTGTGGCTACAAAACAAGCCCAAAATGATCAGCCCTCCTCCAGCATGCTTGTCTTTTGGTATGAGGTGTTTGTGCTGATATGCTCTTTAGGTTTTCACCAAACTTGGCTCTGTGCATTATGGCCAAACATCTCCACTTCGGTCTCATCTGTTCAAAGGACATTATTCTAGAAGACTTGTGTTTTGTTCAGATGTAACTTTGCAGGCCTAAACTGTGCTGCGTTGTTTTTTTTTTTAGATAGAAGAGGCTTTCTTCTGCCAAGCCTTCCAAACATACAATTTTTGTCCCATATTTTTCTAATGGTATTGTCATGAACTTTATCATTTAACATGTTAACTGAGGCCTGTAGAGTCTGAGGTGTAGTTCTTGGGTTGTCTGCCATTTCTCTGAGCTTTACATGGTCTGATCTTGGGATGAATTTTCTGGGACGTCCACTCCTGGAAGGAGAGGTGTCTGTTTTAAATGTCTTCCACTTGTGAATAAACTTCAAATTGTTTGGAAATGGCCGTATTAGTCTTCTCAGATTGATGGCAGTAACAATTGCTTCTCTAAGATGTTTGCTGTTGTCTTACCTCTTTGGCATTGTGTTAACACACACCTGAAGGCTCCAGACCAGCAAACTGCCAAAGCTTTTGCGTTTATAGAAGCGCTCAGACTTGCTGATGATCAGTTAATCAAAGGTATTTGATTAGCAGTGCTTGACTGTTATTTACCCTCTTAATTCCAGTGTTAACAGTAAGGGTGTCCTAACTTTGTCACACATGGCTTTTCCATTTTGGCTTTATTTTTATTCAGTAAATAATGTCACGGTGCCATTTGTCATGTGTTGTTGTTTCTGAGGCATCTGAGGTTTTATTTTCGAAATTTTAAGAGCGGCCAAGGACCAGTTTTGTTTTAATGATGTCCTGATTCGGAAAACCATGGAATTCAGTAGGGTGTCCGAACTTTTTCACATGACTGTATATGCTGAGTTTCAGTTCATTTTGTGACAGCAGGAAACTCAAATGGCAGAAAGCACCATCCTATTTGTTTTCTTTATTTTACAAAAGACCCATTATAGTGATGCATTATTAACAAGACAGTAAATGACAGTGTTTTGACAGTGCGTGCACACACAAACCATATCAGTTCCAGCATTGCTGACTTGAAAGCGCAGTTGGTACTTTATCAAAATAAAATACAGTGAACCAAACATCAGCGTCCCCGCCTCATTGTGTTACTGTTGTAACATGACTGAAGTACAAAGTCTCTAATTTACATGATAAATAATAGTTTAGCATTTGGATACATCGCAAATACAGAAATATTATGAATTATTTGAATTTGTGCCGAATGAGAGAGGTAGGATACAAGAGCACGAAGCTTTATTTTGCAAACAGTGGAGTGCACAAGCCTTAAAAGTATACTCCATTGTCAGTGAGAGACGCGTTCAGAATCAGCACATGATCACTGTCTAGTGGTCTTTGTTTTCAAGTGTGCAACTCCTGGCATTAGCTGTTCTTCTGCTGGTGGTTATCAAACAGCGTTGCATTACTGCGGGCGCCCCCTTCTGGAATGAGGCTGGATTGCTTGTATTTGTTGTAAGGCCTCATGCACCAAACCGAGATGTCCGTACCATGACGATTCGGTACGAATACATGTATCGTTACACCCCTATGAGATCACGTTGAATATGAAGTGGGATCTTTCTAATCCAATCTCACATCAGTTCCAGTATGTAAGTGATAAGGACACAATGGTTGTTTTCATTGTTTTTTAGGGTTCTTAAGGTTTTCCTGTCACGCACAGCCCAACGGATCCCCTACATGACCAGCTGGAGAGTGTTACGTCTTCTGTGTATCATCCTGCTGATTGTGCTATGGTTTGCAATAGCCTGGACCGCCGCTGTTTGTCAGAATCCAAACAGACATCTCGCTCTCATCAGTGTGGGCTCCACCACTGATGGGCTACAGTTCAGCATGTGTCTCCTGGACCGCTGGGACTACATGATTGCTGTGGGTGAGTGAATCTGTTACCTAAGAGCTTCCTGTATGAGTTTTTGGCATTTTAATGAGCACGGGCTGGAATAAATTACTATTGGAATCAAACGGTCTAGATGAAATGCTTCCAAATATGGACACTTATTGAATAAAAGACAGTACAGAGAATCTGAAATGGTTTACACAAAAATGAAACTTAAGGGTCATTCACTAACCCTCATGTCATTCTAAATCTATATGACTTTCTTTCCTCCATAAAACACAAAAGGCAGACGTTTAGTAGAATTTTCCCTGTGCGTAATGTATATTGGGGCTGTCAAGCCCCAAAAATAGCAAGAGAGCTACATAAATGTAGTCCAAACAACTAATGTGATATATTCCAATTTTTCTGCAGCCACTTTTTCTGTGAATGACCACTTCTTGTTAGAAATTACACATCCTTGTGAAAAACATTTGTGCTTAAGTGAACTGAATGTGTACTTAAACTGTACTTCAAATCTTACAAGTACATTTTTAGAAAAATGTACTTGCAGATAATATAATAAATTATGAAATAAAAAGCCTCTGAAGTGTACTTCAGGGTACACTTTTATTGTACTTTGAAGAAGTACACTTATTTTGACAAGCTAACGTATATATCCAAAGTAGGGTACGACGAGGCTAAAGGCTCCCTGAGGTAAAAGGCGCCTTTGATTTTATTTTCCTCTAAACCACTAGATGGCACAAAAATGTGGTGTAGCACTTTCCAAAACATTTGTTTTTCAAGACACACGTGAAAATTTGGCT
>VONZ01004410.1:0-10281 GCA_012976165.1 Labeo catla | reverse complement strand
GGGGCCAAATCGAAGCAGGAACCGAAGCGGGCAGTTGAAGTGTGGGCCAGTGCCCAACCGAGGTTGGACGTAGTCCACCCTCTGGACTTAATCTCACCCCTAACGTACGCCAGCGCCACGTCTCTGCACTTCGGTTCCTGTTGGAGGAGGCTCCTGATGCCCGCCTGCCCTGGGGGGGCCTTGCGGACTGAATCAAGAGTATTCAGTGATCAGGTGATAACAGGTGGTGAATTGGGGCAAAACATCAAAAACACAAAATAGTTTGGCACGTTATAAGTGAAGAATGACGCACAAAAAGTGCTGATAATTAGTTTTAACAGTGTGTGATGTTGGGGACACGCCCCTCAGAAACAGTATGAATGAGACAGAGTGAGTGGAATCTTTTATTTGGTGTTTGCGCTCGCCTGAAGAAGGACCATAGATTCAAACGCCGACAGGGCTCAGACAGACCACTCTTAGGCCTCCATCGTGTGTTGGATCGCATGTTGGAAGGCAAGGAAAATTGTAGAAGGTTCCAAAAGTAGTCTCCTCCATCCAGAACGATGTAGAGGTGTTTTAAAGTCTTCTGTATTTTTCTTTGGGGTCTTAAATCCACTTTTCTCCATCCAAAAGATGTTGAGCTTTACCCGAACGATGCCCAACACCACACACCTAAACTTCTTTACCAGCCACTATAGCGTGTAGCCCTACTGGCAATAACCCTAAAACATTCTAGCCTCTATTTTGGGATTTTTTGCCCCAATTCGGGGGTATTTACTGATTTTAGGCCCCTCTGGGGCGGGGTGGGCTTGAGGGGGCCAAATCGAAGCAGGAACCGAAGCGGGCAGTTGAAGTGTGGGCCAGGGCCCAACCGAGGTTGGACGTAGTCCAACCTCTGGACTTAATCTCACCCCTAACGTACGCGAGCGCCACGTCTCTGCACTTCGGTTCCTGTTGGAGGAGGCTCCTGATGCCCGCATGCCCTGGGGGGGCCTTGCGGACTGAATCAAGAGTATTCAGTGATCAGGTGATATCAGGTGGTGAATTGGGGCAAAACATCAAAAACACAAAATAGTTTGGCACGTTATAAGTGAAGAATGACGCACAAAAAAGTGCTGATAATTAGTTTTAACGGTGTCTGATGTTGGGGACACGCCCCTCAGAAACAGTATGAATGAGACAGAGTGAGTGGAATCTTTATTTGGTGTTTGAGCTCGCCTGAAGAAGGACCATAGATTCCGGAACGCCGCTGATTAGGCCTAGACAGAATACTTTAGGCCTCCATCGGGTGTGTTGGACGACGTTGAAGGCAAGGAAAAATTGTAGAAGGTTCCAAAGTAGTCTCCATCCAGACCGATGAGGTGTTTTAAAGTCTTCTGCATTTTTCTTCGGGGTCTTAACTAATTTTCTCCATCCAAAAAGATGTTGAGCTTTAAAATCCTGAACGATGCCCAAACACCACACACACCTAAACCTACTCAGCCAATTATAGCTGTAGCCCCACTCGCGCCAACCCTAAACATTCTAGCCCTATTTTGGGATTTTGCCCCAATTCGGGGGTGTTTTTACTGATTTTAGGCCCCTCTAAAGTGGTGTGGGCTTGAGGGGGCCAAATCAAGCAGGAACCGGGTTGGCAGTTGGCGGTGGGCTAGTGCTCAACCGAGGTTGGACGTAGTCCAACCTCTGACTCTAATCTCACCCTAACGCACGCTTCAGCCTAATGCCCCTGCACCTCGTTCCTGTTGAGGAGGTTCTGATGCCCGTGATGTTCTGGGGCCTTATGGATCAAAACTATATTCAGTGATCAGGGTGATAACAGGTGGTGAATTGGGGCAAAACATCAAAACACAAAATAGTTTGGCACGCTATAAGGAAGAATGACGCACAAAAAAGTGCTGATAATTAGTTTTAACGGTGTGTGAGGTTGGGGACACGCCCCTCAGAAACAGTATGAATGAGCCAGAGTGAGTGGAATCTTTTATTTGGTGTTTGAGCTCGCCTGAAGAAGGACCATAGATTCCGAAACGTCGCGATTAGGCTCAGACAGACCACTTTTAGGCCTCCATCGGGGTGTTGGACGATGTTGAAGGCAAGGAAAAATTGTAGAAGGTTCCAAAAAGTAGTCTCCTCCATCCAGAACGATGTAGAGGTGTTTTAAAGTCTCTGTATTTTTCTTGGGGTCTTAACTAATTTTCCATCCAAAAAGATGTTGAGCTTTAAAATCTGAACGATGCCCAACACCTCACACACCTAAACTTACCAGCCACTATAGCGCAGCCCTTACCTTGGCAATAACCCTAAACATTCTAGCCCTATTTTGGGATTTCTTAGCCCTACCCGGGTATTTTTGCTCGATTTTAGGCCCCTGGGCGTGGGCTTGAGGGGCCAAATCGGGCAGGAACCGCTGGCAGTTGAAGTGTGGGCTAGTGGCCCAACCGAGGTTGGACGTAGTCCAACCTCTCTGACCTTAATCTCACCCCCTAACGTAACGCCAGCCACGCCTCTGCACTTCGGTTCCTGTTGGAGGAGGCGCCTGATGCCCGCATGCCCTGGGGGGGCCTTGCGGACTGAATCAAGAGTATTCAGTGATCAGGTGATAACAGGTGGTGAATTGGGGCAAAACATCAAAAACACAAAATAGTTTGGCACGTTATAAGGGAAGAATGACGCACAAAAAAGTGCTGATAATTAGTTTTAACGGTGTGTGATGTTGGGGACACGCCCCTCAGAAACAGTATGAATGAGACAGAGTGAGTGGAATCTTTTATTTGGTGTTTGAGCTCGCCTGAAGAAGGACCATAGATTCCGAAACGTCGCGATTAGGCTCAGACAGCCCACTTTTAGGCCTCCATCGGTGTGTTGGACGATGTTGAAGGCAAGGAAAAATTGTAGAAGGTTCCAAAAAGTAGTCTCCTCCATCCAGAACGATGTAGAGGTGTGTAAAGTCTTCTCTGTATTTTTTCTTTGGGGTCTTAACTAATTTTCTCCATCCAAAAAGATGTTGAGCTTTAAAATCTGAACGATGCCCAACACCACACACCTAAACTTACCAGCCACTATAGCTTGTAGCCCTACTGGCAATAACCCTAAACATTCTAGCCCTATTTTGGGATTTTTTGCCCCAATTCGGGGGTGTTTTTGCCTGATTTTAGGCCCCTCTGGGCGGTGTGGGCTTGAGGGGGCCAAATCGAAGCAGGAACCGAAGCGGGCAGTTGAAGTGTGGGCCAGTGCCCAACCGAGGTTGGACGTAGTCCAACCTCTGGACTTAATCTCACCCCTAACGTACGCCAGCGCCACGTCTCTGCACTTCTGTTCCTGTTGGAGGAGGCTCCTGATGCCCGCATGCCCTGGGGGGGCCTTGCGGACTGAATCAAGAGTATTCAGTGATCAGGTGATAACAGGTGGTGAATTGGGTCAAAACATCAAAAACACAAAATAGTTTGGCACGTTATAAGTGAAGAATGACGCACAAAAAAGTGCTGATAATTAGTTTTAACGGTGTGTGATGTTGGGACACTGTGAAACAGTAATATGAATGAGACAGAGTGAGTGGAATCTTTTATTTGCGTTTGAGCTCGCCTGAAGAAGGACCATAGATTCAAACGCTGATAGGGCTCAGACAGACCACTTTGTGGGCCTCCATCGTAAGTTGGACGCATGTTGAAGGCAAGGAAAAAATTGTAGAAGGTTCCAAAGTAGTCTCCATCCAGAACGATGTAGAGGTGTTTAAAGTCTTCTGTATTTTTCTTTGGGGTCTTAACCACTCTCCATCCAAAAAGATGTTGAGCTTTAAAATCTGAACGATGCCCAACACCACACACCTAAACTTACCAGCCACTATAGCGTGTAGCCCTACTGGCAATAACCCTAAACATTCTAGCCCTATTTTTGGATTTTTTGCCCCAATTCGGGGGTGTTTTTGCCTGATTTTAGGCCCCTCTGGGGCGGTGTGGGCTTGAGGGGGCCAAATCGAAGCAGGAACCGAAGCGGGTAGTTGAAGTGTGGGCCAGTGCCCAACCGAGGTTGGACGTAGTCCAACCTCTGGACTTAATCTCACCCCTAACGTACGCCAGCGCCACGTCTCTGCACTTCGGTTCCTGTTAGAGGAGGCTCCTGATGCCCGCATGCCCTGGGGGGGCCTTGCGGACTGAATCAAGAGTATTCAGTGATCAGGGGATAACAGGTGGTGAATTGGGGCAAAACATCAAAAACACAAAATAGTTTGGCACGTTATAAGTGAAGAATGACGCACAAAAAAGTGCTGATAATTAGTTTTAACAGTGTGTGATGTTGGGGACACGCCCCTCAGAAACAGTATGAATGAGACAGAGTGAGTGGAATCTTTTATTTGGTGTTTGAGCTCGCCTGAAGAAGGACCATAGATTCCGAAACGTCGCGATTAGGCTCAGACAGACCACTTTTAGGCCTCCATCGGTGTGTTGGACTATGTTGAAGGCAAGGAAAAATTGTAGAAGGTTCCAAAAAGTAGTCTCCTCCAGAACGCAGAGGTGTTAAAGTCTTCTGTATTTTTCTTTGGGGTCTTAACTAATTTTCCATCCAAAAGATGTTGAGCTTTAAAATTGAACGATAGCCCAACACCACACACCTAAACTTACCAGCCACTATAGCGTGTAGCCCTACTGGCAATAACCCTAAACATTCTAGCCCTATTTTGGGATTTTTTGCCCCAATTCGGGGGTGTTTTTGCCTGATTTTAGGCCCCTCTGGGGCGGTGTGGGCTTGAGGGGCCAAATCGAAGCAGGAACCGAAGCGGGCAGTTGAAGTGTGGGCCAGTGCCCAACCGAGGTTGGACGTAGTCCAACCTCTGGACTTAATCTCACCCCTAACGTACGCCAGCGCCACGTCTCTGCACTTCGGTTCCTGTTGGAGGAGGCTCCTGATGCCCGCCTGCCCTGGGGGGGCCTTGCGGACTGAATCAAGAGTATTCAGTGATCAGGTGATAACAGGTGGTGAATTGGGGCAAAACATCAAAAACACAAAATAGTTTTGCACGTTATAAGTGAAGAATGACGCACAAAAAAGTGCTGATAATTAGTTTTAACGGTGTGTGATGTTGGGGACACGCCCCTCAGAAACAGTATGAATGAGACAGAGTGAGTGGAATCTTTTATTTGGTGTTTGAGCTCGCCTGAAGAAGGACCATAGATTCCGAAACGTCGCGATTAGGCTCAGACAGACCACTTTTAGGCCTCCATCGGTGTGTTGGACGATGTTGAAGGCAAGGAAAAATTGTAGAAGGTTCCAAAAAGTAGTCTCCTACATCCAGAACGATGTAGAGGTGTTTAAAGTCTTCTCTGTATTTTTTCTTTGGGGTCTTAACTAATTTTCTCCATCCAAAAAGATGTTGAGCTTTAAAATCTGAACGATGCCCAACACCACACACCTAAACTTACCAGCCACTATAGCGTGTAGCCCTACTGGCAATAACCCTAAACATTCTAGCCCCATTTTGGGATTTTTTGCCCCAATTCGGGGGTGTTTTTGCCTGATTTTAGGCCCCTCTGGGGCGGTGTGGGCTTGAGGGGGCCAAATCGAAGCAGGAACCGAAGCTGGCAGTTGAAGTGTGGGCCAGTGCCCAACCGAGGTTGGACGTAGTCCAACCTCTGGACTTAATCTCACCCCTAACGTACGCCAGCGCCACGTCTCTGCACTTCGGTTCCTGTTGGAGGAGGCTCCTGATGCCCGCATGCCCTGGGGGGGCCTTGCGGACTGAATCAAGAGTATTCAGTGATCAGGTGATAACAGGTGGTGAATTTGGGCAAAACATCAAAAACACAAAATAGTTTGGCACGTTATAAGTGAAGAATGACGCACAAAAAAGTGCTGATAATTAGTTTTAACAGTGGGTGAGGTTGGGGACACGCCCCTCAGAAACAGTATGAATGAGACAGAGTGAGTGGAATCTTTTATTTGGTGTTTGAGCTCGCCTGAAGAAGGACCATAGATTCCGAAACGTCGCGATTAGGCTCAGACAGACCACTTTTAGGCCTCCATCGGGGTGTTGGACGATGTTGAAGGCAAGGAAAAATTGTAGAAGGTTCCAAAAAGTAGTCTCCTCCATCCAGAACGATGTAGAGGTGTTTAAAGTCTTCTCTGTATTTTTTCTTTGGGGTCTTACCTAATTTTCTCCATCCAAAAAGATGTTGAGCTTTAAAATCTGAACGATGCCCAACACCCCACACCTAAACTTACCAGCCACTATAGCGTGTAGCCCTACTGGCAATAACCCTAAACATTCTAGCCCTATTTTGGGATTTTTTGCCCCAATTCGGGGGTGTTTTTGCCTGATTTTAGGCCCCTCTGGGGCGGTGTGGGCTTGAGGGGCCAAATCGAAGCAGGAACCGAAGCGGGCAGTTGAAGTGTGGGCCAGTGCCCAACCGAGGTTGGACGTAGTCCAACCTCTGGACTTAATCTCACCCCTAACGTACGCCAGCGCCACGTCTCTGCACTTCGGTTCCTGTTGGAGGAGGCTCCTGATGCCCGCCTGCCCTGGGGGGGCCTTGCGGACTGAATCAAGAGTATTCAGTGATCAGGTGATAACAGGTGGTGAATTGGGGCAAAACATCAAAAACACAAAATAGTTTGCTAACGTTATAGTGAAGAATGACGCACAAAAAAGTGCTGATAATTAGTTTTAACGTAGGTGATGTTAGACACGCCCCTCAGAAACAGTATGAATGAGACAGAGTGAGTGGAATCTTTTATTTGGTGTTTGAGCTCGCCTGAAGAAGGACCATAGATTCAGAAACGTCGCGATTAGGCTCAGACAGACCACTTTTAGGCCTCCATCGGTGTGTTGGACGATGTTGAAGGCAAGGAAAAATTGTAGAAGGTTCCAAAAAGTAGTCTCCTCCATCCAGAACGATGTAGAGGTGTTTAAAGTCTTCTCTGTATTTTTTCTTTGGGGTCTTAACCAATTTTCTCCATCCAAAAAGATGTTGAGCTTTAAAATCTGAACGATGCCCAACACCACACACCTAAACTTACCAGCCACTATAGCGTGTAGCCCTACTGGCAATAACCCTAAACATTCTAGCCCTATTTTGGGATTTTTTGCCCCAATTCGGGGGTGTTTTTGCCTGATTTTAGGCCCCTCTGGGGCGGTGTGGGCTTGAGGGGCCAAATCGAAGCAGGAACCGAAGCGGGCAGTTGAAGTGTGGGCCAGTGCCCAACCGAGGTTGGACGTAGTCCAACCTCTGGACTTAATCTCACCCCTAACGCATTTCAGCCAATGCCTCGGGTAATCTCTCGTTCCTGTTGAGGAGGTTCCTGATTGCATGCTCCCTGGGGGCCTTATGACTGAATCAAGAGTATTCAGTGATCAAGGGATAACAGGTGTAGAATTGGGGCAAAACATCAAAAACACAAAATAGTTTGGCACGCTATAAGTGAAGAATGACGCACAAAAGCGCTGATACCAGTTTTAACGGTGTGGTGATGTTGGGACACGCTCTCAGAAACAGTAGGCATGAATGAGACAGAGTGAGTGGAATCTTTATTTGGTGTTTGAGCTCGCCTGAAGAAGGACCATAGATTCCGAAACGTCGCGATTAGGCGCAGACAGACCACTTTTAGGCCTCCATCGGTGTGTGGGACGATGTTGAAGGCAAGGAAAAATTGTAGAAGGTTCCAAAAAGTAGTCTCCTCCATCCAGAACGATGTAGAGGTGTTTAAAGTCTTCTCTGTATTTTTTCTTTGGGGTCTTAACTAATTTTCTCCATCCAAAAAGATGTTGAGCTTTAAAATCTGAACGATGCCCAACACCACACACCTAAACTTACCAGCCACTATAGCTTGTAGCCCTACTGGCAATAACCCTAAACATTCTAGCCCTATTTTGGGATTTTTTGCCCCAATTCGGGGGTGTTTTTGCCTGATTTTAGGCCCCTCTGGGGCGGTGTGGCCTTGAGGGGGCCAAATCGAAGCAGGAACCGGTCGGCAGTTGAAGTGTGGGCCAGCGGGCTCAAATCAGGTTGGACGTATCCAACCTCTGGACTTAATTCTCACCCCTAACGCACGCCAGCCTAATGCCTCTGCACCCCGTTCCTGTTGAGGAGGTTTCCTGATGCCCGCATGCCCTGGGCCTTATGGACTGAATCAAGAGTATTCAGTGATCAGGTGATAACAGGTGGTGAATTGGGGCAAAACATCAAAACACAAAATAGTTTGGCACGCTATAAGTGAAGAACACGACAAAAAAGTGCTGATAATTACTTTAACGCAGTGTGGTGATGTTGGGGACACGCTCTCAGAAACAGTATGAATGAGACAGAGTGAGTGGAATCTTTATTTGCGTTTGAGCTCGCCTGAAGAAGGACCATAGATTCAAACGCCGCGATAGGGTCTGCATTTAATTCACTTTGTGGGCCTCCATCGGGTGTGTTGGACGGTTGAAGGCAAGGAAAAATTGTAGAAGGTTCCAAAGTAGTCTCCTCCATCCAGAACGATGTAGAGGTGTTTAAAGTCTTCTGTATTTTTTCTCTTTGGGGTCTTAACTAATTTTCTCCATCCAAAAAAGATGTTGAGCTTTAAAATCTGAACGATGCCCAACACCACACACCTAAACTTACCAGCCACTATAGCGTGTAGCCCTACTGGCAATACCCCTAAACATTCTAGCCCTATTTTGGGATTTTTTGCCCCAATTCGGGGGTGTTTTTGCCTGATTTTAGGCCCCTCTGGGGCGGTGTGGGCTTGAGGGGGCCAAATCGAAGCAGGAACCTAAGCGGGCAGTTGAAGTGTGGGCCAGTGCCCAACCGAGGTTGGACGTAGTCCAACCTCTGGACTTAATCTCACCCCTAACGTACGCCAGCGCCACGTCTCTGCACTTCGGTTCCTGTTGGAGGAGGCTCCTGATGCCCGCATGCCCTGGGGGGGCCTTGCGGACTGAATCAAGAGTATTCCAGCATCAGGTGATACAGGTGGTGAATTGGGGCAAAACATCAAACAGCCGGTACCGTTATATAAGAAACACGCACAAAAGTGCCAACTAGTTCAACGTGTATGTTGTACCACTCTCAGAAACAGTATGAAATGATACAGAGTGAGTGGAATCTTTATTTGGTACTTGAGTCGCCCTGAACAGCGACCCATATAGATTCCGAAACGTCGCGATTAGGCTCAGACAGACCACTTTTAGGCCTCCATCGGTGTGTTGGACGATGTTGAAGGCAAGGAAAAATTGTTGAAGGTTCCAAAAAGTAGTCTCCTCCATCCAGAACGATGTAGAGGTGTTTAAAGTCTTCTCTGTATTTTTTCTTTGGGGTCTTAACTAATTTTCTCCATCAAAAAAGATGTTGAGCTTTAAAATCTGAACGATGCCCAACACCACACACCTAAACTTACCAGCCACTATAGCGTGTAGCCCTACTGGCAATAACCCTAAACATTCTAGCCTCTATTTTGGGATTTTGCCCCACCGGGGTGTTTTTGCTCGATTTTAGGCCCTCTGGGGCTGTGCGGGCTTGAGGGGCTAAATCGGCGGAACCGCTGGCAGTTGAAGTGGTAGCCAGTGTTCAACCGGGAGGTTGGACGTAGGGTCCAACCTCTGGACTTAATCTCACCCCCAACGTACGCCAGCGCCACGTCTCTGCACTTCGGTTCCTGTTGGAGGAGGCTCCTGATGCCCGCATGCCCTGGGGGGGCCTTGCGGACGGAATCAAGAGTATTCAGTGATCAGGTGATAACAGGTGGTGAATTGGGGCAAAACATCAAAAACACAAAATAGTTTGGCACGTTATAAGTGAAGAATGACGCACAAAAAAGTGCTGATAATTAGTTTTAACGGTGTGTGATGTTGGGGACACGCCCCTCAGAAACAGTATGAATGAGACAGAGGGAGTGGAATCTTTTATTTGGTGTTTGAGCTCGCCTGAAGAAGGACCATAGATTCCGAAACGTCGCGATTAGGCTCAGACAGACCACTTTTAGGCCTCCATCGGTGTGTTGGACGATGTTGAAGGCAAGGAAAAATTGTAGAAGGTTCCAAAAAGTAGTCTCCTCCATCCAGAACGATGTAGAGGTGTTTAAAGTCTTCTCTGTATTTTTTCTTTGGGGTCTTAACTAATTTTCTCCATCCAAAAGATGTTGAGCTTTAAAATCTGAACGATGCCCAACACCACACACCTAAACTTACCAGCCACTATAGCGTGTAGCCCTACTGGCAATAACCCTAAACATTCTAGCCCTATTTTGGGATTTTTTGCCCCAATTCGGGGGTGTGTTTGCCTGATTTTAGGCCCCTCTGGGGCGGTGTGGGCTTGAGGGGGCCAAATCGAAGCA
>VONZ01004409.1:0-10287 GCA_012976165.1 Labeo catla | reverse complement strand
AGTTTCATGAATACAGCTGAGCTATATGAAAAATGTATACATGCATGAAAGGAATGTTATTTGTGATGCAGAAAGACATTTCTTGATGTGTTAGAAGTTTTCTTCATATCAAATTTAGGTAATGCCTCAGTGCATTAAACGCCTGGTTAAGGCATTCTTGGAACGCCAATACTGCTTTTATGCATCTCAGCTCGTGAAACTAAGCCTTGTACAGAAATGCTTCAAACGTCTTTTTTCAGTCAGAAAACGTTAGTTTAGGCACTTTCATGAACACAGGCTGACCTGTAAGAAAAATTTATACATGCATGAAAGAAATGTTATTTATAATGCAGAAAGACATTTCTTGATGTGTTAGAAGTTTTGCTCTCATCAAATTTAGTTAATGCCTCGTGCATTAAACGTCTGGTTAAGGCCTTCTAGGAACGCCAATACTGCTTTTATGCATCTCGGCTCATGAAACGAAGGCTTGCTCAGAAATGCTGTCAAACGTCTTTTCTCAGTCAGAAAACGTCTTTTCTTAGTCAGAAAACGTTACTTTAGACAGTTTCATGAATACAGCTGAGCTATATGAAAAATTTATACATGCATGAAAGGAATGTTAGTTGTGATGCAGAAAGACATTTCTTGATGCGTTAGAAGTTTTCTTCATATCAAATTTAGTTAATGCTTCGGTGCATTAAACGCCTGGTTAAGGCCTTCTAGGAACGCCAATACTTCTTTTATGCATCTCGACTCGTGAAACTAAGCCTTGCTCAGAAATTCTCTAAAACGTCTTTTCTCAGTCAAAAAACGTTAGTTTAGACAGTTTCATGAATACAGCTGAGCTATATGAAAAATTTATACATGCATGAAAGAAATGTTATTTCTAAAGCAGAAAGACATTTCTTGATGTGTTAGAAGTTTTCTTCATATCAACTTTAGTTAAAGCCTAAGTGCATGAAACGCATAGTTAATGCCTTCTAGGAAGGACAATACTGCTTTTATGCATCCCGGCTCATGAAACTAAGCCTTGCTCAAAAATGCTCTAAAACGTCTTTTCTCAGTCAGAAAACGTTAGTTTAGACAGTTTCATGAATACAGCTGAGCTATATGAAAAATTTATACATGCATGAAAGGAATGTTATTTGTAATGCAGAAAGATATTTCTTGATGTGTAAGAAGTTTTCTTTATGTCAACTTTAGTTAAATCCTAAGTGCATGAAACGCCTGGTTAAGGCCTTCTAGTAACGCCAATACTACTTTTATGCATCTCGGCTCGTGAAACTAAGGCTAGCTCAGAAATGCTCTAAAACGTCTTTTCTCAGTCAGAAAACGTTAGTTTAGACAGTTTCATGAATACAGCTGAGCTATATGAAAAATTTATACATGCATGAAAGAAATGTTATTTGTAATGCAGAAAGACATTTCTTGATGTGTTAGAAGTTTTCTTCATATCAGCTTTAGTTAAATCCTAAGTGCATGAAACGCCTGGTTAAGGCCTTCTAGTAACGCCAATACTACTTTTATGCATCTCGACTCGTGAAAGTAAGCCTTGCTCAGAAATGCTCTAAAACGTCTTTTCTCAGTCAGAAAACGTTAGTTTAGACAGTTTCATGAATACAGCTGAGCTATATGAAAAATTTTTACATGCATGAAAGAAATGTTATTTGTAATGCAGCTATATGAGAAATTTATACATGCATGAAAGAAATGGTATTTGTAATGCAGAAAGACATTTCTTGATGTGTTAGAAGTTTTCTTCATATCAACTTTAGTTAAAGCCTAAGTACATGAAACACATAGTTAAGGCTTTCTAGGAACGCCAATACTGTTTTTATGCATCCCGGCTCATAATTCGAAGGCTTGCTCAGAAATGCTCTCAAACCTCTTTTCTCAGTCAGAAAACGTCTTTTCTTAGTCAGAAAACGTTAGTTTAGACAGTTTCATGAATACAGCTGAGCTATATGAAAAATTTATACATGCATGAAAGGAATGTTATTTGTGATGCAGAAAGACATTTCTTGATGTGTTAGAAGTTTTCTTCATATCAACTTTAGTTAATGCCTCGGTGCATTAAACGTCTGATTAAGGCCTTCTAGGAACGCCAATACTACTTTTATGCATCTCGGCTCATAATTCGAAGGCTCGCTCAGAAATGCTCTCAAATGTCTTTTCTCAGTCAGAAAACGCTAGTTTAGACAGTTCTGCTGAATACAGCTGAGCTATATGAAAAATTTTTACATGCATGAAAGAAATGTTATTTGTGCAGCTATATGAGAAATTTATACATACATGAAAGAAATGGTATTTGTAATGCAGAAAGACATTTCTTGATGTGTTAGACGTTTTCTTCATATCAACTTTAGTTAAAGCCTAAGTACATGAAACGCATAGTTAAGGCATTCTAGGAACGCCAATACTGCTTTTATGCATCCCGGCTCATAATTCGAAGGTTTGCTCAGAAATGCTCTCAAACGTCTTTTCTCAGTCAGAAAACGTCTTTTCTTAGTCAGAAAACGTTACTTTAGACAGTTTCATGAATACAGCTGAGCTATATGAAAAATTTATACATGCATGAAAGGAATGTTATTTGTGATGCAGAAAGACATTTCTTGATGCGTTAGAAGTTTTCTTCATATCAGCTTTAGTTAAATCCTAAGTGCATGAAACGCATAGTTAAGGCCTTCTAAGAACGCCAATACTGCTTTTATGCATCTCGGCTCATGAAACTAAGCCTTGCTCAGAAATGCTCTAAAACGTCTTTTCTCAGTCAGAAAACGTTAGTCTAGACAGTTTCATGAATACAGCTGAGCTATATGAAAAATGTATACATGCATGAAAGAAATTTTCTTCTCATCAAATTTAGTTAATGCATCGGTGCTGTAACGTGGGCATGAACGAATCCGGAGGCGTGGGATCCATAAGCAACCGTTTATTAAGAGAGTAGTCAAACAGGCAGAGTTCGGCAACAACAGACTGAAATAGAGCAGACAAATCCGTAGGGGTAACAATAGTCCGGGCAAGAGGTCGAGGCAGGCGGCGATCAAAGAGAATAGTCCAGGCAACAGGCGAGATACAATACAAGGTAGGCGGCAAGGGTTCACTAAAACGATAAACAGTCCAGTCGGTAACGAGAAGGCAGTCCGTGAAGAAAACGCTCGGGATTGTTAGCATAGCCAAACAAAACTTCGCGAGGAAGCTGCCGGCGCGGCGTCCTAAAATGGCCGACCGGGGGGGAGTGACCCGGCCGACCCGGAACCGGAAGGCGGGGTCCCAGGTACGGGGTGATGGGAAGTGTAGTGTGTTAAAAGTCCGGGGAGGGTTCCCGCTGGCGGCGGTCAGAGGGAGCCACAGAGACCGCGTTTGTGACAGAGCCCCCCCCCCGTGAGCGACTCCTGGCGCGAGGAGGGGCCCGACGCCGGGGTCTACCCCTCCTACGGGGGGCTGGTCGATCTGGGTGCAGAGAGTGGAAATCCGTGGTGAGTGAGGGGTCCAGGATGTCTTCAGCATTAACCCAGGATCTCTCTTCAGGACCAAAGCCCTCCCAGTCGACCAGATATTGAAGACGACCTCTCCGGCGTCGGGAATTCAAGATGGTGTTGACACGGTAGACCTCCTCGCCGCCAAGGATGACAGGGGGAGGCTCCTGGGAGGCGGTCCCCTCTAGGTTCTCCACTCCTTCCGGACCGACAGCGGGCTTGAACAGAGAGACATGAAATGTGGGTGAGATACGGTATTCAGAGGGAAGAGCCAAACGAAAAGAAACGGGTGTAATTTGTTTAACTATTTTGAAGGGACCCACGTACCTGGGATTGAGCTTTTTGCAGGGCAGGCGTAACCGGAGGTCTCGTGTGGAGAGCCAAACCCACTGGCCAGGTTCATATGGAGGGTTGGGTCGGCGTCTGCGGTTGGCCTGTGTCCGGGTACGATGCACTGCCCTCTGTAGGTGTACATGAGCTTGATCCCAGGTCTCCTCGCTGCATTGAAGCCATGAATTGACTGCTGGGAGTTCTGACGGTTCCCCGGACCAGGGGAACATGGGTGGTTGGAAGCCTAGGGTGCACTGAAAAGGAGTTAAATTAGTGGCAGGTTTCCGTAGGGAGTTCTGGGCGTATTCGGCCCAGAACAGGTAACGGCTCCAATCTTCTTGATGAGTCTGGCAATAGGAGCGAAGGAAGTGGATTAATTCTTGATTGAGACGTTCGGCCTGTCCATTAGCTTGTGGGTGGTACCCAGAAGTGAGACTAACGTTGACGCCCAGTAGGTGGAAAAACTGGCCCAGAGACGAGAGGTAAACTGTGGTCCACGATCGGATACAATGTCCTCGGGTAATCCATAAATTCGAAAGACCCAGTTACAGAGTAGTTCGGCCGTCTCCATCGCTGTGGGGAGCTTTGGCAGGGGAATGAGACGGCAGCCCTTGGAGAATCGGTCGATGATGGTAAGAATAGTGGTGTGTCCTTTGGAGGGAGGCAGATCGGTAATGAAATCGATGGCGATGTGCGACCAGGGGCGCTGTGGCACAGGCAAGGGCTGAAGGAGGCCGGCGGGCAAACGACGGGGTACCTTGGCGGTATTGCATACGGAGCAGCTCCTAATGAAGTTGAAGGTGTCCGAGCGAAGGGAGGGCCACCAGAACCTGTTACTGACCAGATGGAGGGTGTCCTCAATACCGGGGTGACCTGAGCTAGGAGCGGTGTGGACCTCGGTCAGGACTCATGAGCGTAAGTTGGGGGGCACGTAAGTGCGATTGTCGGGGCATTCGGCGGGTGTAGGGTCCTGGGCCTGCGCCTCCTGGATCTCAGTCATGATGTCCCATACCACAGGGGCCACAACCATGGAAGCGGGTAGAATTGTCTCTGAGGAGCCGGTGGAGGTTTCCGGTTCATGAATGCGGGAAAGGGCGTCCGCCTTAGTGTTTTGCGAGCCTGGACGATAGGTGACCTGGAAGTCAAAGCGAGTGAAAAACAAGGATCACCTAGCCTGTCGGTGGTTCAACAGTTTCGCTGAGCGGAGGTATCCCAGGTTTTTGTGGTCAGTTAGAACAGTGAAGGGGTGCTTAGCGCCCTCGAGCCAATGCCGCCACCCTTCCAAGGCTAGTTTGATTGCGAGCAGCTCACGGTTACCCACATCATAGTTCCGCTCGGCTGGGGACAACTTGTGTGAGTAGTAAGCGCAAGGGAACATCTTGCCAGGCTCCCCCTGCCGCTGGGAGAGAACCGCCCCAACACCAGTACTGAAGGCATCCACCTCCACAATGAAAGGTCGCTCGGGGTCTGGGTGGTGGAGAATGGGTGCGGTGGTGAACCTGTGGCGGAGGTCGTCGAAGGCCTGGAGAACTGGTGGAGTCCAGGTTAGGCGGGAGGTTCCCTTCTTAACCATGGCTGAGAGTGGAGCTGTTACGGTGCTGAAATGACGAATGAAGCGACGGTAGAAGTTGGCAAAGCCAAGGAAGCGTTGGAGTTCCTTCAGGGTGGAAGGTCGCGGCCAGTTGAGGACAGCGTTGACCTTCTTCTCATCCATAGCCACTCCTTCCGCGCTGATGACGTACCCGAGGAAGGAAATCTTGTCCTGGTGGAATTCACACTTCTCTTCCTTGGCGTATAGTCGATGAGTGATAAGTCGTTGCAGCACGGTTTTAACGTGGTTGACGTGTTCGTGGAGGGAGTTTGAGTAAATCAAGATGTCGTCGATGTAAACAATGACATAGCGGTTGAGCAGGTCCCGGAACACCTCATTAATGAAGGCCTGGAAGTAGGAGGTGCTGTTTGCCAGTCCGAAAGGCATGACCAGGTACTCGTAGTGACCGGACGTGGTCGAGAAGGCCGTCTTCCACTCGTCCCCTGCACGGATTCGGATGAGGTTGTAAGCCGAGCGGAGATCCAGCTTAGTAAAGATCTTGGCTGATCGCAGTTGTTCCAAGGCCGCAGGTACGAGCGGGAGCGGGTAGCGATATTTAATGGTGACCTCGTTAAGTCCGCGGTAGTCGATGCAGGGTCGCAGACCGCCGTCCTTCTTCTTAACGAAGAAAAACCCTGCCGAGGCCGGGGAGGTGGATGGTCGGATGAAACCCTTAGCCAACTCTTCCTGAATGTAGTTGTTCATGGCCTCCGACTCCGCGTGGGACAATGGGAAGATGCGCCCCCTGGGGGGAACGGCTCCAGGAATGAGGTCGATGGCGCAGTCCCCAGGACGGTGAGCGGGTAGATGAGTGGCTTTGGTGCGACTGAAGGCCTCCAGGAGATCTTGATACTCAGCGGGTATGGTGTTGGCCGGGACTTGGATCTGGGGCGGATTATCGGGCCTGACCCGAGGCTGGAGGCAATGCTGGTGGCAGTGTGGAGACCAGTGGGTGATTGTGCGGTTAGCCCAGGCGATGGTCGGGCCGTGGAGGTGCAACCAAGGAGAGCCCAGAATGACGGGTGACTGGGGTGATGAAATTATGAAAATGCAGGTGGTTTCTTGGTGTGAGGGCTCAACCCGGAGAGTGAGGTCGTCGGTGGTATGGTGGATCCTTCCAGAGCCTAACGGTCTCCCGTCGAGGGCGGCCACTGTGACGGATGGAGAACAAGAGAGAACAGGTAGGTGATTAGTAGCGACAAAGTCCGCATCAATGAAGTTGCCAGCCGCGCCGGAGTCAATCAGGGCGGAGGTCGCGATAGACATTTCTCCACAAACAATGGTTATAGGTATCTCACAGCGACTAGAGGGTATTTCATCGCTACTCACCGAGGGTGATGGGCGTGGTGGACGCGTGGGACAATTAGCCCGAATGTGTCCTGGCTGACCACAGTACAGACACAGATTGGAACGGAGGCGTCTCTCTCTCTCCTCCAACGTCAGTTTTGTAGCTCCCACCTGCATGGGTTCGGGACCCGCCTCGGCGGAGAGCGGCGGTAGGGGCAGTGGAGTAGAGGGACGATTGAACCTGCGAGCCCGCATGACGTTGTCTACTCGGATAGAGAGATCGATATATTGTTCCAGCGAGAGGTCCTCGTCGCGGCAGGCCAGCTCCACCTGGAGGTCGGGATGCAAACCACGACGGTAATGGAGTTTGAGGGGTTCGTTATTCCATCCACTTTGTGCAGCAAGTGTGCGAAAACTCAGGGCGTAATCGGCAGCGGTTCTCCTACCCTGCCGCAAAGCCACTATCTGTTCCCCTGCCTCCCCACTCTCAGTGCTGGGCTGGAAAACCTCCTTGAATCGCTGGAGGAATGTGGCGAATGTCGGGAAGGTCGGACGATCCAACCGCCAAACAGCTGTAGCCCACTCTAGTGCTCTCCCGCTCAGTAATGAACAAACAAAGGCAATCTTACCCTCGTCCGTTGGATAGAGATGTGGCTGCTGGTTAACGAAGAGAGAGCACTGTAATAGGAAGCCCTTGCATTTGGTCGCCGTGCCGTCGAATTTTTCTGGGAAGGCTAGGCGAGGACTGGCGGCAACAGGCGGAGCGGTCGGTGGCGGCGAGGCCGCGGGAGTAGCGGCGGCTGGTGGTGATAACTGTAAACCCTGCAGAGCCCTCACCAACTGTCCAGTAAGGTCGGTGAGGCGATCCAGTTGTTGTTGGTGAGCCAGTAGTGTAGAGGCTTGAGCCGACAACTCCGAGGACAGCTGGCGTACGGCGGCAGGATCGGCGGACTGCATAGCCTGTGTGGGAAACTCCGACGTGGGTTGGTGCGCGGTCGCTGGATCCATAGGTGGCGAAGTTTTCTGTAACGTGGGCATGAACGAATCCGGAGGCGTGGGATCCATAAGCAACCGTTTATTAAGAGAGTAGTCAAACAGGCAGAGTTCGGCAACAACAGACTGAAATAGAGCAGACAAAACCGTAGGGGTAACAATAGTCCGGGCAAGAGGTCGAGGCAGGCGGCGATCAAAGAGAATAGTCCAGGCAACAGGCGAGATACAATACAAGGTAGGCGGCAAGGGTTCACTAAAACGATAAACAGTCCAGTCGGTAACGAGAAGGCAGTCCGTGAAGAAAACGCTCGGGATTGTTAGCATAGCCAAACAAAACTTCGCGAGGAAGCCGCCTGCGCGGCCTCCTAAAATGGCCGACCAGGGGGGAGTGACCCGGCCGACCCGGAACCGGAAGGCGGGGTCCCAGGTACGGGGTGATGGGAAGTGTAGTGTGTTAAAAGTCCGGGGAGGGTTCCCGCTGACGGCGGTCAGAGGGAGCCACAGAGACCGCGTTTGTGACAGGTGCATTAAACGTCTGGTTAAGGCCTTCTAGGAACGCCAATACTGCTTTTATGCATCTCGGCTCATAATTCGAAGGCTTGCTCAGAAATCCTCTCAAACGTCTTTTCTCAGTCAGAAAACGTCTTTTCTTAGTCAGAAAACGTTACTTTAGACAGTTTAATGAATACAGCTGAGCTACATGAAAAATTTATACATGCATGAAAGGAATGTTATTTGTGATGCAGAAAGACATTTCTTGATGCGTTAGAAGTTTTCTTCATATCAACTTTAGTTAAAGCCTAAGTGCATGAAACGCATAGTTAAGGCCTTCTAAGAACGCCAATACTGCTTTTATGCATCTCGGCTCATGAAACGAAGGCTCGCTCGGAAATGGTCTTAAACGACTTTTCTCAGGCAGAAAACGTTAGTTTAGGCAGTTTCATGAATACAGCTGACCTATATTAAAAAAAATATATATATGCATGAAAGGAATGTTATTTGTGATGCAGAAAGACATTTCTTGATGTGTTAGAAGTTTTCTTCATATCAACTTTAGTTAAAGCCTAAGTGCATGAAATGCATAGTTAATGCCTTCTAGTAACGCCAATACTGCTTTTATGCATCTCGGCTCGTGAAACTAAGGCTTGCTCAGAAATGCTCTAAAACGTCTTTTCTCAGTCAGAAAACGTTAGTTTAGACAGTTTCATGAATACAGCTGAGCTGTATGAAAAATTTATACATGCATGAAAGAAATGTTATTTGTAATGCAGAAAGACATTTCTTGATGTGTAAGAAGTTTTCTTCATATCAAATTTAGTTAAATCCTAAGTGCATGAAACGCCTGGTTAAGGCCTTCTAGTAACGCCAATACTACTTTTATGCATCTCGACTCGTGAAACTAAGCCTTACTCAGAAATGCTCTAAAACGTCTTTGCTCAGTCAGAAAACGTTAGTTTACACAGTTTCATGAACACAGGCTGACCTGTAAGAAAAATTTTTACATGCATGAAAGGAATGTTATTTGTAATGCAGAAAGATATTTCTTGATGTGTTAGAAGTTTTCTTCATATCAACTTTAGTTAAAGCCTAAGTGCATGAAACGCAAAGTTGAGGCCTTCTAGGAACGCCAATACTGCTTTTATGAATCTCGGCTCATGAAACGAAGGCTTGCTCAGAAATGCTCTCAAACATCTTTTCTCAGTCACAAAACGTTAGTTTAGGCAGTTTCATGAATACAGCTGAGCTATATGAGAAATTTTTACATGCATGAAAGGAATGTTATTTGTAATGCAGAAAGATATTTCTTGATGTGTTAGAAGTTTTCTTCATATCAACTTTAGTTAAAGCCTAAGTGCATGAAACACATAGTTGAGGCCTTCTAGGAACGCCAATACTGCTTTTATGCATCCCGGCTCATAATTCGAAGGCTTCCTCAGAAATGCTCTCAAACGTCTTTTCTCAGTCAGAAAACGACTTTTCTTAGTCAGAAAACGTTACTTTAGACAGTTTCATGAATACAACTGAGCTATATGAAAAATAATACATGCATGAAAGGAATGTTATTTGTGATGCAGAAAGACATTTCTTGATGCGTTAGAAGTTGTCTTCATATCAATTTTAGTTAAAGCCTAAGTGCATGAAACGCATAGTTAAGGCCTTCTAAGAACGCCAATACTGCTTTTATGCATCTCGGCTCATGAAACGAAGGCTCGCTCGGAAATGTTCTTAAACGACTTTTCTCAGTCAGAAAACGTTAGATTAGGCAGTTTCATGAATACAGCTGACCTATATTAAAAAAAATTTACATGCCTGAAAGGAATGTTATTTGTAATGCAGAAAGACATTTCTTGATGTGTTAGAAGTTTTCTTCATATCAACTTTAGTTAAAGCCTAAGTGCATGGAACGCATAGTTAATGCCTTCTAGTAACGCCAATACTACTTTTATGCATCTCGACTCGTGAAACTAAGCCTTGCTCAGAAATGCTCTAAAACGTCTTTTCTCAGTCAGAAAACGTTAGTTTAGACAGTTTCATGAATACAGCTGAGGTATATGAAAAATTTATACATGCATGAAAGAAATGTTAGTTATAATGCAGAAAGACATTTCTTGATGTGTTAGAAGTTTT
>VONZ01004408.1:0-10301 GCA_012976165.1 Labeo catla | reverse complement strand
AGATCGGTAACAAGTATGATGGAACCTTACAGAAATATACAAAACTATTAAATGTATTTATTTGACACCAAAGCCCTGACTCTTTTTTCAAGTTATTTTAGATGAACAGAAAATGTTTTTATTTGAGAAAAACTGCTTGCGATTGCTGACTGGTATCTGAAGTTAATGTTTATTAATGTAAAATGTATCTGACGCCAAATCCACGAGATCGGTAACAAGTACGATGGAACCTTACAGAAATATACAAAACTATTAAATGTATTTGTTTGACACCAAAGCCCGGACTCTTTTTTCAAGTTATTTTAGATGAACAGAAAATGTTTTTATTTAACAAAAACTGCTTGCGATTGCTGACTGGTATCTGAAGTTAATATTTATTAATATAAAATGTATCTGACGCCAAATCCACGAGATCGCTATCAAGTGATGGAACCTTACAGAAATATAGAAAAATAATACTTGTATTTGTTTTTTTGTTTTTTGTTTTTTTACTTTTTTCAAGTTATTTTATATTAACAGAAAATGTTTTCATTTGACAAAAACTGCTTGCGATTGCTGACTGGTATCTGAAGTTAATGTTTATTGATATAAAATTTATCTGACGCCAACTCCACGAGATCGCTAACAAGTGATGGAACCTTCAGAAATATGCAAAAATATAAAATGTATTTTTTAAAAACGTTTTTTCAAGTTATTTTAAATTAACAGAAAATATTTTTATTTGTCTAAAACTGCTTGAGATTGCTGACTGGTATCTGAAGTTAATGTTTATTAATATAAAATGTATCTGATGCCAAATCCACGAGATCGCTAACAAGTGATGGAACCGCACAGAAATATACAAAAATATTAAATGTTTTTTATCATTTTTCAAGTTATTTTATATGAACAGAAAATGTTTTTATTTTACAAAAACTGCTTGCGATTGCTGACTGGTATCTGAAGTTAATGTTTATTAATATAAAATGTATTTGATGCCAGATCCCCGAGATCGCTAACAAGTGATGGAACCGTACAGAAATATAAAACAACATTAAAAGTATTTATTTGACACCAAAGCACTGACACATTTTTCAAGTTATTTTTTATGGACCGAAAATGTTTTTATTTGAGAAGAACTGCTGCGATTGCTGACTGGTATCTTAAGTTAATGTTTATTAATATAAAATGTATCTGATGCCAAATCCACTTATCGCTAACAAGTGATGGAACCAAGCATATGAAATATACAAAATATTAAATTGCTTCTTTTTTATCATTTTCGCTATTTTATATGAATGTAAAATGTTTTTATTTTACAAAAACTGCTTGCGATTGCTGACTGGTATCTGAAGTTAATGTTTATTAATATAAAATGTATTTGATGCCAGATCCCCGAGATCGCTAACAAGTGATGGAACCGTACAGAAATATAAAACAACATTAAAAGTATTTATTTGACACCAAAGCACTGACACATTTTTCAAGTAATTTTTTATGGACCGAAAATGTTTTTATTTCAGAAGAACTGCTGCGATTGCTGACTGGTATCTGAAGTTAATGTTTATTAATATAAAATGTATCTGACGCCAAATCCACGAGATCGCTATCAAGTGATGGAACCTTACAGAAATATAGAAAAATAATACATGTATTTGTTTTTTTGTTTTTTGTTTTTTTACTTTTTTCAAGTTATTTTATATTAACAGAAAATGTTTTCATTTGACAAAAACTGCTTGCGATTGCTGACTGGTATCTGAAGTTAATGTTTATTGATATAAAATGTATCTGACGCCAAATCCACGAGATCGCTAACAAGTGATGCAATTTTACAGAAATATAAAACAATATTAAAAGTATTTATTTGACACCAAAGCCCTAACACAATTTTCAAGTTATTTTAGATGAACAGAAAATGTTTTTATTTGACAAAAACTGCTTGCGATTGCTGATTGGTATCTGAAGTTAATGTTTATTGATATAAAACGTATCTGACGCCAAATCCACGAGATCGCTAACAAGTGATGGAACCTTCAGAAATATCCAAAAATATAAAATGTATTTTTTTAAAACTTTTTTTTCAAGTTATTTTAAATTAACAGACAATATTTTTATGTGACCAAAACTCCTTGCCATTGTTGACTGGTATCTGAAGATAATGTTTATTAATATAAAATGTATCTGACGCCAAATCCACGAGATCGCTAACAAGTGATGGAACCGTACAGAAATATACAAAAATATTAAATGTATTTTTTTTTATTTTTTTTTTACTTTTTTCAAGTTATTTTTTATGAACAGAAAATATTTTTATTTGACAAGAACTGCTGCGATTGCTGACTGGTATCTGAAGTTAATGTTTCTTAATATAAAATGTATCTGATGCCAAATCCACGAGATCGCTAACAAGTGATGGAACCGTAAAGAAATATAAAACAACATTAAAAGTATTTATTTGACACCAGAGCACTGACACTTTTTTCAAGTTATTTTTTATGAACAGAAAATCTTTTTATTTGACTAAAACTGCTTGCGATTACTGATTGGTATCTAAAGTTAATGTTTATTAATATAAAATGTATCTGATGCCAAATCCACGAGATCGCTAACAAGTAATGGAACTGTACAGAAATATACAAAAATATTAAATTTAATTTTTTTTTAAAACTTTTTTCAAGTTATTTTAAATGAACAGAAAATGTTTTTATTTGACAAGAACTGCTGCGATTGCTGACAGGTATCTGAAGTTAATGTTTATTGATATAAAACGTATCTGACGCCAAATCCACGAGATCGCTAAGCTAACAAGTGATGGAACCTTACAAATATAGAAAAATAATACTTGTATTTGTTTTTTTGTTTTTTTGTTTGCACTTTTAAGTTATTTTATATTAACAGAAAATGTTTTCATTTGACAAAACTGCTAGGTACTTTGACTGAGTATCTGAAGTTTATTTTATTGATATAAAGACATCACAACTCCTGAGATAAGCTAACAAGAGTGATGGAACCTTCAAAATATGGAAAAATATAAAATGTATTTTTTTTAAAACGTTTTTCAAGTTATTTTTAAATTAACAGAAAATATTTTATTTGTCTAAAAACTGCTTGAGATTGCTGACTGAGAATTTATCTGAAGTTAATGTTTATTAATATAAAATGTATCTGATGCAAATCCACGGTCGCTAACAAGTGATGGAACCATACAGAAATATAGAAAAATAATACATGTATTTGTTTTTTTGTTTTTTGTTTTTTTACTTTTTTCAAGTTATTTTATATGAACAGAAAATGTTTTTATTTTACAAAAACTGCTTGCGATTGCTGACTGGTATCTAAAGTTAATGTTTATTAATATAAAATGTATTTGATGCCAGATCCCCGAGATCGCTAACAAGTGATGGAACCGTACAGAAATATAAAACAACATTAAAAGTATTTATTTGACACCAAAGCACTGACACATTTTTCAAGTAATTTTTTATGGACAGAAAATGTTTTTATTTGAGAAGAACTGCTGCGATTGCTGACTGGTATCTTAAGTTAATGTTTATTAATATAAAATGTATCTGACGCCAAATCCACGAGATCGGTAACAAGCGATGGAACCTACAGAAATATACAAAAATATTGAATGTATTTTTTTTTAAAACTTTTTTCAAGTTATTTTAATTGAACAGAAAATGTTTTTATTTGACAAGAACTGCTGCGATTGCTGACTGGTATCTGAAGTTAATGTTTATTAATATAAAATGTATCTGACGCCAAATCCACGAGATCGCTATCAAGTGATGGAACCTACAGAAATATACAAAAATATTACATGTATTTGTTTTTTTGTTTTTTGTTTTTTTACTTTTTTCAAGTTATTTTATATTAACAGAAAATGTTTTCATTTGACAAAAACTGCTTGCGATTGCTGACTGGTATCTGAAGTTAATGTTTATTGATATAAAATGTATCTGACGCCAAATCCACGAGATCGCTAACAAGTGATGCAATTTTACAGAAATATAAAACAATATTAAAAGTATTTATTTGACACCAAAGCCCTAACACAATTTTCAAGTTATTTTAGATGAACAGAAAATGTTTTTATTTGACAAAAACTGCTTGCGATTGCTGCCTGCTATCTGAAGTTAATGTTTATTGATATAAAACGTATCTGACGCCAAATCCACGAGATCGCTAACAAGTGATGGAACCTTCAGAAATATCCAAAAATATAAAATGTATTTTTTTAAAACTTTTTTTTCAAGTTATTTTAAATTAACAGAAAATATTTTTATGTGACCAAAACTCCTTGCCATTGTTGACTGGTATCTGAAGATAATGTTTATTAATATAAAATGTATCTGACGCCAAATCCACGAGATCGCTAACAAGTGATGGAACCGTACAGAAATATACAAAAATATTAAATGTATTTTTTTTTATTTTTTTTTTACTTTTTTCAAGTTATTTTTTATGAACAGAAAATATTTTTATTTGACAAGAACTGCTGCGATTGCTGACTGGTATCTGAAGTTAATGTTTCTTAATATAAAATGTATCTGATGCCAAATCCACGAGATCGCTAACAAGTGATGGAACCGTAAAGAAATATAAAACAACATTAAAAGTATATATTTGACACCAAAGCACTGACACTTTTTTCAAGTTATTTTTTATGAACAGAAAATCTTTTTATTTGACTAAAACTGCTTGCGATTACTGATTGGTATCTAAAGTTAATGTTTATTAATATAAAATGTATCTGATGCCAAATCCACGAGATCGCTAACAAGTAATGGAACCTTACAGAAATATACAAAAATATTAAATTTATTTTTTTAAACTTTTTTCAAGTCATGTTATATTAACAGAAAATGTTTTTATTTGACTAAAACTGCTTGCGATTACTAACTGGTATCTGAAGTTAATGTTTATTAATATAAAATGTATCTGACGCCAAATCCACGAGATCGGTAACAAGTATGATGGAACCTTACAGAAATATACAAAACTATTAAATGTATTTATTTGACACCAAAGCCCTGACTCTTTTTTCAAGTTATTTTAGATGACCAGAAAATGTTTTTATTTGACAAAAACTGCTTGCGATTGCTGACTGGTATCTGAAGTTAATGTTTATTAATATAAAATGTATCTGACGCCAAATCCACGAGATCGCTAACAAGTGATGGAACCTTACAGAAATATACAAAAATATTAAATGTATTTTTTTTTTTTTTACTTTTTTCAAGTTATTTTTTATGAACAGAAAATATTTTTATGTGACCAAAACTCCTTGCCATTGTTGACTGGTATCTGAAGATAATGTTTATTAATATAAAATGTATCTGACGCCAAATCCACGAGATCGCTAACAAGTGATGGAACCTTACAGAAATATACAAAACTATTAAATGTATTTATTTGACACCAAAGCCCGGA
Organism: Labeo catla; assembly: GCA_012976165.1. Taxonomy (NCBI): domain Eukaryota; kingdom Metazoa; phylum Chordata; class Actinopteri; order Cypriniformes; family Cyprinidae; genus Labeo; species Labeo catla. The sequence goes on along the minus strand of VONZ01004408.1, from coordinate 4,886 downwards.
CTCTTTTTTCAAGTTATTTTAGATGAACAGAAAATGTTTTTATTTGACAAAAACTGCTTGCGATTGCTGACTGGTATCTGAAGTTAATATTTATTAATATAAAATGTATCTGACGCCAAATCCACGAGATCGCTATCAAGTGATGGAACCTTACAGAAATATAGAAAAATAATACTTGTATTTGTTTTTTTGTTTTTTGTTTTTTTACTTTTTTCAAGTTATTTTATATTAACAGAAAATGTTTTCATTTGACAAAAACTGCTTGCGATTGCTGCCTGCTATCTGAAGTTAATGTTTATTGATATAAAACGTATCTGACGCCAAATCCACGAGATCGCTAACAAGTGATGGAACCTTCAGAAATATCCAAAAATATAAAATGTATTTTTTTAAAACTTTTTTTTCAAGTTATTTTAAATTAACAGAAAATATTTTTATGTGACAAAAACTCCTTGCCATTGTTGACTGGTATCTGAAGATAATGTTTATTAATATAAAATGTATCTGACGCCAAATCCACGAGATCGCTAACAAGTGATGGAACCGTACAGAAATATACAAAAATATTAAATGTATTTTTTTTTATTTTTTTTTTACTTTTTTCAAGTTATTTTTTATGAACAGAAAATATTTTTATTTGACAAGAACTGCTGCGATTGCTGACTGGTATCTGAAGTTAATGTTTCTTAATATAAAATGTATCTGATGCCAAATCCACGAGATCGCTAACAAGTGATGGAACCGTAAAGAAATATAAAACAACATTAAAAGTATTTATTTGACACCAAAGCACTGACACTTTTTTCAAGTTATTTTTTATGAACAGAAAATCTTTTTATTTGACTAAAACTGCTTGCGATTACTGATTGGTATCTAAAGTTAATGTTTCTTAATATAAAATGTATCTGATGCCAAATCCACGAGATCGCTAACAAGTAATGGAACTGTACAGAAATATACAAAAATATTAAATGCATTTATTTGACACCAAAGCCCTGACTTTTTTCAAGATATTTTATATTAACAGAAAATGTTTTTATTTGACGACAAACTGCTTGCAATTGCTGACTGGTATCTGAAGTTAATGTTTATTAATATAAAATGTATCTGACGCCAAATCCACGAGATCGCTAACAAGTGATGGAACCTTCAGAAATATCCAAAAATATAAAATGTATTTTTTTTTAAACTTTTTTTTCAAGTTATTTTAAATTAACAGAAAATATTTTTATGTGACCAAAACTCCTTGCCATTGTTGACTGGTATCTGAAGATAATGTTTATTAATATAAAATGTATCTGACACAAACTCCACGAGATCGCTAACAAGTGATGGAACCGTACAGAAATATACAAAAATATTAAAAGTATTTATTTGACACCAAAGCACTGACACTTTTTTCAAGTTATTTTTTATGAACAGAAAATCTTTTTATTTGACTAAAACTGCTTGCGATTACTGATTGGTATCTAAAGTTAATGTTTATTAATATAAAATGTATCTGATGCCAAATCCACGAGATCGCTAACAAGTAATGGAACTGTACAGAAATATACAAAAATATTAAATGTATTTTTTTAAACTTTTTTCAAGTCATTTTATATTAACAGAAAATGTTTTTATTTGACTAAAACTGCTTGCGATTGCTAACTGGTATCTGAAGTTAATGTTTATTAATATAAAATGTATCTGACGCCAAATCCACGAGATCGGTAACAAGTACGATGGAACCTTACAGAAATATACAAAACTATTAAATGTATTTATTTGACACCAAAGCCCTGACTCTTTTTTCAAGTTATTTTAGATGAACAGAAAATGTTTTTATTTGACAAAAACTGCTTGCGATTGCTGACTGGTATCTGAAGTTAATATTTATTAATATAAAATGTATCTGACGCCAAATCCACGAGATCGCTATCAAGTGATGGAACCTTACAGAAATATAGAAAAATAATACATGTATTTGTTTTTTTGTTTTTTGTTTTTTTACTTTTTTCAAGTTATTTTATATTAACAGAAAATGTTTTCATTTGACAAAAACTGCTTGCGATTGCTGACTGGTATCTGAAGTTAATGTTTATTGATATAAAATTTATCTGACGCCAACTCCACGAGATCGCTAACAAGTGATGGAACCTTCAGAAATATGCAAAAATATAAAATGTATTTTTTAAAAACGTTTTTTCAAGTTATTTTAAATTAACAGAAAATATTTTTATTTGTCTAAAACTGCTTGAGATTGCTGACTGGTATCTGAAGTTAATGTTTATTAATATAAAATGTATTTGATGCCAGATCCCCGAGATCGCCAACAAGTGATGGAACCGTACAAAAATATAAAACAACATTAAAAGTATTTATTTGACACCAAAGCACTGACACATTTTTCAAGTAATTTTTTATGGACCGAAAATGTTTTTATTTGAGAAGAACTGCTGCGATTGCTGACTGGTATCTTAAGTTAATGTTTATTAATATAAAATGTATCTGACGCCAAATCCACGAGATCGCTAACAAGCGATGGAACCTACAGAAATATACAAAAATATTGAATGTATTTTTTTTTAAAACTTTTTTCAAGTTATTTTAAATGAACAGAAAATGTTTTTATTTGACAAGAACTGCTGCGATTGCTGACTGGTATCTGAAGTTAATGTTTATTAATATAAAATGTATCTGACGCCAAATCCACGAGATCGCTATCAAGTGATGGAACCTACAGAAATATACAAAAATATTACATGTATTTGTTTTTTTGTTTTTTGTTTTTTTACTTTTTTCAAGTTATTTTATATTAACAGAAAATGTTTTCATTTGACAAAAACTGCTTGCGATTGCTGACTGGTATCTGAAGTTAATGTTATTGATATAAAATGTATCTGACGCCAAATCCACGAGATCGCTAACAAGTGATGCAATTTTACAGAAATATAAAACAATATTAAAAGTATTTATTTGACACCAAAGCCCTAACACAATTTTCAAGTTATTTTATATTAACAGAAAATGTTTTCATTTGACAAAAACTGCTTGCGATTGCTGACTGGTATCTGAAGTTAATGTTTATTGATATAAAATTTATCTGGCGTAAAATCCACGAGGTCGCTAACAGAGTGATGGAACCTTCAGAAATATCAAAAATATAAAATATTTTTTAAGGAAGAGCTTTTTTTCAAGTTATTTTAAATTAACAGAAAATATTTTTATGTGACAAAACTCCCTTACCATTGTTGACTGGTATCTGAGGTAATGTTTATTAATATAAAAATGTATCGACATAAAATCCCCACGAGATCGCTAACAAGTGATGGAACCATTGCAGAAATATACAAAAATGTAAAATGTATTTTTTTTTTTTTTTTTTTTTTTTACTTTTTTCAAGTTATTTATGAACAGAAAATATTTTTATTTGACAAGAACTACTGCGATTGCTGACTGGTATCTGAAGAGTTAATGTTCTTAATATAAAATGTATCTGATACCAAATCCAGGAATCGCTAACAAGTGATGGAACCGTGAAATATAAAACAACATTAAAAGTATATGGCTGACACCAAAGCACTGACACTTTTTCAAGTTATTTTTTTATGAACAGAAAATCTTTTTTTATTTATTCTAAAACTGCCTTACGATTACTGATTGAACATCTAGAGTTAATGTTTATTAATATAAAATGTATCGATGCCAAATCCACGAGATCGCTAACAAGTATTAATGGAACTGTACAAGAAATATACAAAAATATTAAATTTATTTTTTTAAACTTTTCAAGTTATTTTAGATGACCAGAAAATGTTTTTATTTGACAAAAACTGCTTGCGATTGCTGACTGGTATCTGAAGTTAATCTTTATTAATATAAAATGTATCTGACGCCAAATCCACGAGATCGCTAACAAGTGATGGAACCTTACAGAAATATACAAAAATATTAAATGTATTTTTTTTTTTTTTACTTTTTTCAAGTTATTTTTTATGAACAGAAAATATTTTTATGTGACCAAAACTCCTTGCCATTGTTGACTGGTATCTGAAGATAATGTTTATTAATATAAAATGTATCTGACGCCAAATCCACGAGATCGGTAACAAGTACGATGGAAGCTTACAGAAATATACAAAACTATTAAATGTATTTATTTGACACCAAAGCCCGGACTCTTTTTTCAAGTTATTTTAGATGAACAGAAAATGTTTTTATTTGACAAAAACTGCTTGCGATTGCTGACTGGTATCTGAAGTTAATATTTATTAATATAAAATGTATCTGACGCCAAATCCACGAGATCGCTAACAAGTGATGGAACCTTACAGAAATATACAAAAATATTGAATGTATTTTTTTTAAAAACTTTTTTCAAGTTATTTTAAATGAACAGAAAATTTTTTTATTTGACTAAAACTGCTTGCGATTGCTGACTGGTATCTGAAGTTAATGTTTATTAATATAAAATTTATCTGACGCCAAATCCACGAGATCGCTAACAATTATGATGGAATTTTACAGAAATATAAAACAATATTAAAAGTATTTATTTGACACCAAAGCCCTAACACAATTTTCAAGTTATTTTAGATGAACAGAAAATGTTTTTATTTGACAAAAACTGCTTGCGATTGCTGCCTGCTATCTGAAGTTAATGTTTATTGATGTAAAACGTATCTGACGCCAAATCCACGAGATCGCTAACAAGTGATGGAACCTTCAGAAATATCCAAAAATATAAAATGTATTTTTTTAAAACTTTTTTTTCCAAGTTATTTTAAATTAACAGAAAATATTTTTATGTGACCAAAACTCCTTGCCATTGTTGACTGGTATCTGAAGATAATGTTTATTAATATAAAATGTATCTGCCGCCAAATCCACGAGATCGCTAACAA
>VONZ01004407.1:0-10302 GCA_012976165.1 Labeo catla | reverse complement strand
TGCATGAAAGAAATGTTATTACAATCCAGAAAGAAACTGGATGTATCAGAAGCTCAGTACATTTCATATTAAGATAGGGCCTCAGAGTATAAAACGCTTAGTTAGAGCCTTCTAGGGACGCCAATAGTGATTTTAGGCATCCTAGCTCATGAAACCAAGGCATGCTTGGAAACGCTCTAAAACGTCTTTTCTCAGTGAGAAAACTAAAGTTCATGAAGTTTCATGAATAAAGTTGACCCACATTAAAAATGTTTCAGATGCATGAACGGAATGTTATTTACAATGCAGAAAGACAATTCTTGATGTGTTAGAAGTTTATTGCATATGAAATTTAGTTACAGCCTCAGTTCATAAAACGCTTAGTTAGAGCCTTCTAGGAACGCCAATCCTGATTTTAGGCAAACTCAGCTCATGAAACCAAGACATGCTTGGAAACGCTCTAAAACGTCTTTTCTCAGTGAGAAAACGCTAGTTCATGCAGTTTCACAAAAGCTAACGATATTAAAATGTTTCAGATGCATGAGTGAAATGCTACTACAGAAAGACAATTTTAATGTGTTAGAAGTTTATTGCATATGAAATTTATTAGAGACTCAGTTCATAAAACGCTTAGTCTGGCCTTCTAGGATTCTAAAAATGTTTTTAGGGCACAGCCAGCTCATGAAACCAAGGCATGCTTGGAAACGCTCTAAAACGTCTTTTCTCAGTCAGAAACGCTAGTTCATGCAGTTTCATGAAAAAAGCTGACCCACATTAAAAAATGTTTCACATGCATGAAAAAAATATTATTTACAATGCAGAAAGACACTTCTTGATGTGTTAGAAGTTTTTTGCATATGAAATTTAGTTAGAGCCTCAGTTCATAAAACGCTTAGTGAGAGCCTTCTAGGAACGCCAATACCGATTTTAGGCAACTCAGCTCATGAAACCAAGGCATGCTTGGAAACGCTCTAAAACGTCTTTTCTCAGTCAGAAAACGCTATTTCATGCAGTTACGAAAAAAAGCTGACCCATATTAAAATGTTTCCAGATGCATGAAAGAAATTATTTTGCCAATGCAGAAAGACAATTCTTTATGTGTCAGAAGTTTTATACATTTCATATTTAGTTAGAGCCTCAGTTCATAAAACGCTTAGCTAGAGCCTTGTAGGAACGCCAATAGTGATTTTAGGCATCCTAGCTCATGAAACCAAGGCATGCTTGGAAACGCTCTAAAACGTCTTTTCACAGTCAGAAAACGCTAGTTCATGCAGTTTCATGAAAAAAGCTGACCCATATTAAAAATGTTTCAGATGTATGAAAGAAATGTTATTTACAAAGCAGAAAGACAATTCTTATTGTTTTAGAAGTTTATTGCATATGAAATTTAGTTAGAGACTCAGTTCATAAAACGCTTAGTCTGGGCCTTCTAGGATCGCCAAAAATGTTTTTAGGCATGAAAGCTCATCAAACCAAGGAATGCTTGGAAACGCTCTAAAACGTCTTTTCTCAGTGAGAAAACGCTAGTTCATGCAGTTTCATGAAAAAAGCTGACCCATATTAAAAATGTTACAGATGCATGAAAGAAATGTTATTTACAATCCAGAAAGAAACTTCTAGATGTATCAGAAGTTTTATACATTTCATATTAAGTTAGAGCCTCAGTTCATATAACGCTAAGCTAGAGCCTTCTAGGAACGCCAATCCTGATTTTAGGCATCCTAGCTCATGAAACCAAGGCATGCTTGGAAACGCTCTAAAACGTCTTTTTTCAGTAAGAAAACGAAAGTTCATGAAGTTTCATGAATAAAGTTGACCCACATTTAAAAATGTTTCAGATGCATGAACGGAATGTTATTTACAATGCAGAAAGACAATTCTTAATGTGTTAGAAGTTTATTGCATAAGAAATTTAGTTACAGCCTCAGTTCATAAAACGCTTAGTTAGAGCCTTGTAGGAACGCCAATCCTGATTTTAGGCAACTCAGCTCATGAAACCAAGGCATGCTTGGAAACGCTCTAAAACGTCTTTTCTCAGTGAGAAAACGCTAGTTCATGCAGTTTCATGGAAAAAGCTGACCCATATTAAAAATGTTTCAGATGCATGAAAGAAATGTTATTTACAATGCAGAAAGACAATTTTTAATGTGTTAGAAGTTTATTGCATGTGAAATTTAGTTAGAGACTCAGTTCATAAAACGCTTAGTCTGGGCCTTCTAGGAGAAAAATGTTTTTTAGGCATGTCAGCTCATCAAACCAAGGAATGCTTGGAAACGCTCTAAAACGTCTTTTCTCAGTCAGAAAACGCTAGTTCATGCAGTTTCATGAAAAAAGCTGACACGCATTAAAAATCTTTCACATGCATGAAAGAAATGTTATTTACAATCCAGAAAGAAACTTCTAGATGTATCAGAAGTTTTATACATTTCATATTAAGTTAGAGCCTCAGTTCATATAACGCTTAGCTAGAGCCTTCTAGGAACGCCAATGCTGATTTTAGGCATCCTAGCTCATGAAACCAAGGCATGCTTGGAAACGCTCTAAAACGTCTTTTCTCAGTCAGAAAACGAAAGTTCATGAAGTTTCATGAATAAAGTTGACCCACATTTAAAATGTTTCAGATGCATGAACGGAATGTTATTTACAATGCAGAAAGACAATTCTTAATGTGTTAGAAGCTTATTGCATATGAAATTTAGTTAGAGACTCAGTTCATAAAACGCTTAGTTAGGGCCTTCTAGGAATGTCAATACTTATTTTAGGCAACTCAGCTCATGAAACCAAGGCATGCTTGGAAACGCTTTCAGTTCCTTTTCTCAGTGAGAAAAACGCTAGTTCAAGTGCAGTTTACGAAAAAAGCTACCCCATATTAAAAATGTTTCAGATGCATGAAAGTAATGTTATTTACAATGGAGAAAGACAATTCTTAATGTGTTAGAAGTTTATTGCATATGAAATTTAGTTAGAGACTCAGTTCATAAAACGCTTAGTCTGGGCCTTCTAGGATCGCCAAAAATGTTTTTAGGCATGTCAGCTCATCAAACCAAGGAATACTTGGAAACTCTCTAAAACGTCTTTTCTCAGTCAGAAAACGCTAGTTCATGCAGTTTCATGAATAAAGTTGACCCATATTAAAAATGTTTCAGATGCATGAACGGAATGTTATTTACAATGCAGAAAGACAATTCTTAATGTGTTAGAAGTTTAATGCATATGAAATTTAGTTACAGCCTCAGTTCATAAAACGCTTAGTTAGAGCCTTCTAGGAACGCCAATCCTGATTTTAGGCAACTCAGCTCATCAAACCAAGGAATGTTTGGAAACGCTCTAAAACGTCTTTTCTCAGTGAGAAAACGCTAGTTCATGCAGTTTCATGAAAAAAGCTGACCCATATTAAAAATGTTTCAGATGCATGAAAGAAATGTTATTTACAATGCAGAAAGACAATTCTTAATGTGTTGGAAGTTTATTGCATATGAATGAAGTTTGTTCCCAGTTCATAAAACGCTTAGTTAGAGCCTTCTAGGAACGCCCAATCCTGATTTTAGGTAACTCTAGCCTTATGAAACCAAGGCATGCTTGAACGTTCTAAAACGCCTTTTTCTCAGTGAGAAAACGCGAAGTTTATGCAGTTTCATGAAAAAGCTGACCTTATATTAAAATGTTTCAGATGCATGAAAGAAATGTTATTTACAATGCAGAAAGACAATTCTTAATGTGTTAGAAGTTTATTGCATATGAAATTTAGTTACATCCTCAGTTCATAAAACGCTTAGTTAGAGCCTTGTAGGAACGCCAATCCTGATTTTAGGCAACTCAGCTCATGAAACCAAGGCATGCTTGGAAACGCTCTAAAACGTCTTTTCTCAGTGAGAAAACGCTAGTTCATGCAGTTTCATGAAAAAAGCTGACCCACATTAAAAATGTTCCACATGCATGAAAGAAATGTTATTTACAATCCAGAAAGAAACTTCTAGATGTATCAGAAGTTTTATACATTTCATATTAAGTTAGAGCCTCAGTTCATAAAACGCTTAGTTAAAGCCTTCTAGGAACGCCAATCCTGATTTTAGGCAACTCACCTCATAAAACCAAGACATGCTTGGAAACGCTCTAAAACGTCTTTTCTCAGTCAGAAAACGCTTGTTCATACAGTTTCATGAATAAACCCGACCCACATTAAAAATGTTGCACATGCATGAACGGAATGTTTTATACAATGCAGAAAGACACTCCTTGATGTGTTAGAAGTTTCATAGATTTTATATTAAGTTAGAGCCTCAGTGCATAAAACGATTAGTTAGAGCCTTCTAGGAATGCCAATACTTATTTTAGGCAACTCAGCTCTGCAAGCCAAGGCATAGTTGGAAACGCTCTAAAACGTCTCTTCTCAGTAAGAAAACGAAAGTTCATAAAGATTTATGTGAAAAGCTGACCCATATTAAAAATGTTTCACATGCATGAAAGAAATGTTATTTACATTGCAGAAAGACACTCCTTGATGTGTTAGAAGTTTTTTGCATATGAAATTTAGATAGAGCCTCAGTTCATAAACGCTTAGTCTGGCCTTCTAGGATCGCTTTCAAAAATGTTTTTAGGCATGTCAGCTCATCAAACCAAGGAATACTTGGAACGCTTCTAAAACGCTCTTTCAGAAAACGAAGTTCATGAAGTTTCATGAATAAAGCTGACCCATATTAAAAAATTTTCACATGCATGAAACGAATGTTATTTACAATGCAGAAAGAGAAATCTTGATGTGTTAGAAGTTTTGTAAATTTCATATTTAGTTAGATCCGCAGTTCATAAAACGCTTAGTTAGAGCTTCCTAGGAACGCCAATAGTGATTTTAGTCAACTCAGCTCATGAAACCAAGGCATGCTTGGAAACGCTCTAAAACGTCTTTTCTCAGTCAGAAAACGCTAGTTCATGCAGTTTCATGAAAAAAGCTGACCCACATTAAAAATGCTTCAGATGCATGAACGAAATGTTATTTACAATGCAGAAAGACAATTCTTAATGTGTTAGAAGTTTATTGTATATGAAATTTAGTTAGAGACTCAGTTCATAAAACACTTAGTCTGGGCCTTCTAGGATCGCCAAAAATGTTTTTAGGCATGTCAGCTCATGAAACCAAGGCATGCTTGAAACGTTTCAAAAACGCTCTTCCTCGCGAGAAAAACGCTTAGTTCATGTAGTTTCATAAGCTGACCCATATTAAAATGTTTCCAGATGCATAAAAGAAATGTTATTTACAATGCAGAAAAGACAATTTTAATGTAGCATAGAAGTTTATTGCATATGAAATTTAGTTAGAGACTCAGTTCATAAAACGCTTTAGTCTGGGCTTCCTCTAGGATCGCCAAAAAATGTTTTTAGGCATGTCAGCTCATCAAACCAAGGAATGCTTTGGAAACGCTCTAAAACGTCTTTTCTCAGTCAGAAAACGCTAGTTCATGCAGTTTCATGAATAAAGCTGACCCACATTAAAAATCTTTCACATGCATGAAAAAAATGTTATTTACAATCAGAAAGAAACTTCTAGATGTATCAGAAGTTTTATACATTTCATATTAAGTTAGAGCCTCAGTTCATATAACGCTTAGCTAGAGCCTTCTAGGAACGCCAATGCTGATTTTAGGCATCCTAGCTCATGAAACCAAGGCATGCTTGGAAACGCTCTAAAACGTCTTTTCTCAGTAAGAAAACGAAAGTTCATGAAGTTTCATGAATAAAGTTGACCCACATTAAAATGTTTCAGATGCATGAACGGAATGTTATTTACAATGCAGAAAGACAATTCTTGATGTGTTAGAAGTTTATTGCATATAAATTTAAGTTACAGCCTCAGTTCATAAAACGCTTAGTTAGAGCCTTGTAGGAACGCCAATCCTGATTTTAGGCAACTCAGCTCATGAAACCAAGGCATGCTTGGAAACGCTCTAAAACGTCTTTTCTCAGTCAGAAAACGCTAGTTCATGTAGTTTCATGAAAAAAGCTGAGCCATATTAAAAATGTTTCACAATCATGAAAGAAATGTTATTTACAATGCAGAAAGACACTTCTTAATGTGTTAGAAGTTTACTGCATATGAAATTTAGTTAGAGACTCAGTTCATAAAACGCTTAGTCTGGGCCTTCTAGGATCGCCAAAAATGTTTTTAGGCATGTCAGCTCATGAAACCAAGACATGCTTGGAAACGCTCTAAAACGTCTTTTCTCAGTCAGAAAACGCTAGTTCATGCAGTTTCATGAAAAAAGCTGACCCATATTAAAAATGTTTCAGATGCATGAAAGAAATGTTATTTACAATGCAGAAAGTCAATTCTTAATATGTTAGAAGTTTATTGCATATGAAATTTAGTTAGAGACTCAGTTCATAAAACGCTTAGTCTGGGCCTTCTAGGATCGCCAATCCTTGATTTTTAGGTTAAATCAGCTCATGAAACCAAGCTTAATGTTGAAACGCTCTAAACGTCTTTTCTCAGTGAGAAAACGCTAGTTCATGCAGTTTCATGAAAAAAGCTGACCTTATTATTAAAAATGTTTCAGATGCATTGAAAGAAAATCATTTGCTAAATGCAGAAAGCATACCCTTAATGTTGAAGTTTATTGCATATGAAATTTAGTTAGAGCCTCAGTTCATAAAACGCTTAGTGAGAGCCTTCTAGGAACGCCAATACTGATTTTAGGCAACTCAGGTCATGAAACCAAGGCATGCTTGGAAACGCTCTAAAACGTCTTTTCTCAGTCAGAAAACGCTAGTTCATGCAGTTTCATGAAAAAAGCTGACCCACATTAAAAATCTTTCACATGCATGAAAGAGATGTTATTTACAATCCAGAAAGAAACTTCTAGATGTATCAGAAGTTTTATACATTTCATATTAAGTTAGAGCCTCAGCTCATAAAACGCTTAGCTAGAGCCTTCTAGGAACACCAATAGTGATTTTAGGCATCCTAGCTCATGAAACAAAGGCATGCTTGGAAACGCTCTAAAACGTCTTTCAGTCAGAAAACGCTAGTTCATGCAGTTTCATGAATAAAGCTGACCGACATTAAAAATCTTTCACATGCATGAAAGAAATGTTATTTACAATCCAGAAAGAAACTTCTAGATGTATCAGAAGTTTTATACATTTCATATTAAGTTAGAGCCTCAGTTCATATAACGCTTACCTAGAGCCTTCTAGGAACGCCAATCCTGATTTTAGGCATCCTAGCTCATGAAACCAAGGCATGCTTGGAAACGCTCTAAAACGTCTTTTCTCAGTCAGAAAACGAAAGTTCATGAAGTTTCATGAATAAAGTTGACCCACATTTAAAATGTTTCAGATGCATGAACGGAATGTTATTTACAATGCAGAAAGACAATTCTTAATGTGTTAGAAGTTTATTGCATATGAAATTTAGTTACAGCCTCAGTTCATAAAACGCTTAGTTAGAGCCTTGTAGGAACGCCAATACTGATTTTAGGGAACTCAGCTCATGAAACCAAGGCATGCTTGGAAACGCTCTAAAACGTCTTTTCACAGTCAGAAAACGCTAGTTCATGCAGTTTCATGAAAAAAGCTGACCCATATTGTCAATGTTTCAGAGATGCATGAAAGAAATGTTATTTACAATGCAGAAAGACAATTCTTAATGTTAGAAGTTTATTGTGGTATAAGGAAACTTAGTTAGAGACTCAGTTCATAAAACGCTTAGTCTACCTTCTAGGATCGCCAAAATGTTTTAGGCATGTCAGCCTACTTCAAACCATGGAATACCGTGAAAACAGTTTAAAACGTCTTTTCTCAGTCAGAAAACGCTAGTTCATGTAGTTTCATGAAAAAGCTGACCCACATTAAAAATCTTTCACATGCATGAAAGAAATGTTATTTACAATCCAGAAAGAAACTTCTAGATGTGTCAGAAGTTTTATACATTTCATATTAAGTTAGAGCCTCAGTTCATATAACGCTAAGCTAGAGCCTTCTAGGAACGCCAATCCTGATTTTAGGCATCCTAGCTCATGAAACCAAGGCATGCTTGGAAACGCTCTAAAACGTCTTTTCTCAGTAAGAAAACGAAAGTTCATGAAGTTTCATGAATAAAGGTGACCCACATTAAAATGTTTCAGATGCATGAACGGAATGTTATTTACAATGCAGAAAGACAATTCTTGATGTGTTAGAAGTTTATTGCATATAAATTTAAGTTACAGCCTCAGTTCATAAAACGCTTAGTTAGAGCCTTGTAGGAACGCCAATCCTGATTTTAGGCAACTCAGCTCATGAAACCAAGCCATGCTTGGAAACGCTCTAAAACGTCTTTTCTCAGTGAGAAAACGCTAGTTCATGCAGTTTCATGAAAAAAGTTGACCCATATTAAAAATGTTTCAGATGCATGAAAGAAATGTTATTTACAATGCAGAAAGACAATTCTTAATGTGTTAGAAGTTTATTGCATATGAAATTTAGTTAGAGACTCAGTTCATAAAACTCTTAGTCTGGGCCTTCTAGGATCGCCAAAAATGTTTTTAGGCATGTCAGCTCATCAAACCAAGGAATACTTGGAAACGCTCTAAAACGTCTTTTCTCAGTCAGAAAACGCTAGTTCATGCAGTTTCATGAAAAAAGCTGACACACATTAAAAATCTTTCACATGCATGAAAGAAATGTTATTTACAATCCAGAAAGAAACTTCTAGATGTATAAGAAGTTTTATACATTTCATATTAAGTTAGAGCCTCAGTTCATATAACGCTTAGCTAGAGCCTTCTAGGAACGCCAATCCTGATTTTAGGCATCCTAGCTCATGAAACCAAGGCATGCTTGGAAACGCTCTAAAACGTCTTTTCTCAGTTAAGAAAACGAAAGTTCATGAAGTTTCATGAATAAAGCTGACCCACATTAAAAATGTTTCAGATGCATGAACGGAATGTTATTTACAATGCAGAAAGACAATTCTTAATGTGTTGTGGAAGTTTTATTGCATATGAAATTTAGTTACAGCCCTAGTTCATAAAACGCTTAGTTAGAGCCTTCTAGGAACGCCAATCCTGATTTTAGGCAACTCAGCTCATGAAACCAAGGCATGTTTGGAAACGCTCTAAAACGTCTTTTCTCAGTGAGAAAACGCTAGTTCATGCAGTTTCATGAAAAAAGCTGACCCATATTAAAAAGGTTTCAGATGCATGAAAGAAATGTTATTTACAATGCAGAAAGACAATTCTTAATGTGTTAGAAGTTTGTTGCATATGAAATTTAGTTAGAGCCTCAGTTCATAAAACGGCTTTAGTCTGGCCTCGAGGATCGCCAAAAAGTTTTAGGCATGTCAGCTCATCAAACCAAGGAATACTCTAGAAACGCCTAAAACGTCTTTCTCAGTAAGAAACGAGAAAGTTCATGAAGTTTCATGAATAAAGTTGGACTCCACATTATTAAAATGTTTCAGATGCATGAACGGAATGTTACTTTCATAATGCAGAAAGACAATTCTGAATGTATAGGAAGCTTCATTGCATATGAAATTTAGTTACAGCCCAGTTCATAAAACGCTTTAGTTAGAGCCTCTTAGGAACGCCAATCCCGATTTTATAGTAACTCAGCTCATGAAACCAAGGCACGTTTGAAACGCTCTAAAACGTCTTTCTCAGTGAGAAAACGCTAGTTCATGCAGTTTCATGAAAAAAGCTGACCCACATTAAAAATGTTTCACATGCATGTAAGGAATGCTATTTACAATGCAGAAAGACACTTTGATGTGTTAGAAGTTCTTTGCATATGAAATTTACTTAGAGATTCAGTTCATAAAACGCTTTGTCTGGGCCATCTAGGAACGCCAATAATGTTTATAGGCATCTCAGCTCATGAAACCAAGGCATGCTTGGAAACGCTCTAAAACGTCTTTTCTCAGTCAGAAAACGGAATTTCATGCAGTTTCATGAAAAAAAGCTGACCCATATTAAAATGTTTCACATGCATGAAAGAAATGTTATTTACAATGCAGAAAGACAATTCTTAAAGTGTTAGAAGTTTATTGCATATGAAATTTGGTTAGAGACTCAGTTCATAAAATACTTAGTCTGGGCCTTCTAGGATCGCCAAAAATGTTTTTAGGCATGTCAGCTCATCAAACCAAGGAATACTTGGAAACGCTCTAAAACGTCTTTTCTCAGTCAGAAAACGCTAGTTCATGCAGAGTCATGAAAAAAGCTGACCCACATTAAAAATCTTTCACATGCATGAAAGAAATGTTATTTACAATCAGAAAGAAACTTCTAGATGTGTCAGAAGTTTTATACATTTCATATTAAGTTCGAGCCTCAGTTCATAAAACGC
>VONZ01004406.1:0-10305 GCA_012976165.1 Labeo catla | reverse complement strand
TTTATTGTTGTTTTTAATTAAATACATGTGAGAAATGAAAGATTAGATGCCACAGATGTTTTTGAGGAGTAGGTGGTGGAATTTTCATAAAGAAAAAGTATAATTTAATAAAATGAATGTCTTACTGTCTCACAATCTGTCATGTCACATTAAGTGTGAAGAGTGTAAAAAACACATTATTGCAAGACACATTGTTTGTATTTCGCTATAAAACTGATAGATTTTGAAAGCTGAGACTGTTTTATATTAAAAGTACCAAAGCTTATTGCTCTTATTGGGTGGCTGGCACACTAAATAAGCAATCAAAAATGTGAAATATTATTTCCAAGCATACTGTCCCTGCAAGCATAACACATGGTATGATTTCTGCTAATAATCCCACATATATTCAAATAAATTCTGGTGACCTGGCAACTTCTCCCAGTGCTCCCAATCCGGGCCATTTGCATGCACTGGCTATACTCTCAAAATATTATAACTTTAACTGCTACAATTTAATTCTCGTAACTTCAACTTTATTCTCAAAACATTTTGACTAATTTTTGAAATTTCGACTGTATTATCGAAACATTTTCGCTTTATTCTTGAAACATTTCAACTTTATTGTCATAAATACACCTTTATTCTTGAAACATTTTGACTCATTCTTGAAATTTTGACTGTATTCTCGAAACATTTTGACTTTATTCTTAAAACATTTTGACTTTATTCTCAAAACATTTCAACTTTATTGTCATAATTACACCTTTATTCTCGAAACATTTTGACTCATTCTTGAAATTTTTACTGTATTATCTAAACATTTTGACTTTATTCTTGAAACTTTTCAACTTTATTCCCAAAACATTTCAACTTTATTGTCATAATTATGCCTTTATTCTCTAAATATTTAGACTTTATTCTCAAATATTTTGACTCATTCTCAAAATTTCGACTGTATTATCAAAACATTTTGACTTTATTCTCAAAACATTTCGACTTTAATCTCGTAATTTTAGATTTTTTTTGTTTTTTTTTTAACGTGGCACTAAAACACTGGTGTAGGTTTGGACCAACATGACTGTGAGAAAGTTTTTCTGACCTGTCCCTTTGAAGTTGCGATGTGACGGAAGTAGTGACAAATCTTTACTTCTGTATTGTGATGCACATTTGAATGAAACAGAGTATGGAAAAAAATGGAATTTGAAACACCTGCATGGATGAAGCATTCAAAGTAAGATCAATAACATACGTTTAAAAAATAGGGTGAATTTGTTTTTATTTTTTATTTTTAAAGGGGTCATTGGATGCAAACACTTTTTCATGTTGTTTGAACATTAATGTGTATTGGCAGTGTATGTACAAATCTACCCTATAATGATAAAAAACCATGCAGTGGTTTTTAATTAATCTGTAAAAATAACATCCCCTTTTTCAAATCGAGCCATTCTCAGATGCCTGTCGGTGTGCTGTCACACCCACAGAGGCCGCTCCCACGATAGTTGATTGACATGAGCGTTTTACCTCAGACCAGCTGTTACAGTCCAGTAACTTTCCATGTTTTGATGCCAGAGCAGGGATGTAAGTTAGACAAGAATATCTCCGATTGAGCGATTGAGGTGTTGTGTTGCTGGATGTAATAATGAACATAGTGGTCGTCATTTACTTCCGACATCTGAGCGACTGAAGATGCAGTGGATTACGTTTGTTTGTGAATGGAATGCGCCTCCCGATCTACATATATCCGTCTATGTTCGCGCGAATCATTCATGATTCAGCTTCACTTACAGCAGAAGTGAGTATAAAGGTTTTTTATGAATCTTTGCGATCGCCTTTCCTTATAACGTGGTAGTTAGGAAGTTTAGCGGCTAAACGCGGCTAAATGCGGCTAAAGTAAACAAGATCGTCATTCCACAGAGAGAAGAGAGGGGCGGGGTGAGCAGAGCTCATTTGCATTTAAAGGAACAACCCCTTATAATGAGATGATTTTTGCTGAGCTCATTTTGACAAGGTAAAAAGGGTGTTGTTTTACACAACCATTGAGAATTTTTAATCAAAGTATATTAGAGACTTTTCATTTAGACCCTAAAGAATCATATCAACTTGTGGAAAATGGGCATCCGATGACCCCTTTAAAACTTACTGATATTCGAAGTATGAAGAAAGCTGCCCTGACCAAAAAAAATCTATATATATATATAAAAATCTTGTCCTTCATGTTCCAAAGAATTAAAAATCTGGCTCTCACTTCCACCTCCAGGGTGACATCCTGTTCCAGCCTTAATTAGATGTGATTAATTTGCATAATATCTTGGATGATATGAGTGGGTGGAATGATCCTCTCGGCCAACGTTCTGGGTGCGTTTCACTAAGGTTGAAGTTATTGGGCTTTGAGTTATGATTGGGTTTTTGATTAACATGATAGTTAGGTTTTGATTTGTTTCATAGCCATGGGGTGTTTCAAAAGCTATATAGTTCACGCAAAAATGAAAAATTCTGTCACTCACCCTCATGTGGTTCCAAACCCGTAAGACCTTCGTTCATCTTCGGAATACAAATGAAGAAATTTTTGATGGAATCCAAGAGCTTTCTGACCCTGCATAGACAGTAACACAACTGACACATTCAGGGCCCAGAAAGGTAGTAAGGACGCCGTTAAAACAGTCCATGTGACATCAGTGATTCAACTGTAATGTTATGCAGCAACGAGAATGGACAAAAAAGCTCTCAGATTTCCTCAAAAATATTTTAATTTGTTTTCCGAAGATGAATAAGGGTCATATGGGTTTGAAATGACATAAAGAAGAGTAATTAATGATACAATTTTAAGGTTAAACTTTAAAGTATACAAGGATACCAGGTCATTTAAATTTCTTTCCCCATTAAGCATCACTGACCCACGCATAACTGCTGCAGCTGCCATTACATAACACGCATGAGTCATGGCATTAGATGCCTCCGTCAATGCTTTTCTACTCTATGAAGTTTGCTTTTTTGTTTTTATGTTGTAGATGAAATCCAGCATGAACTTCTCCTCACACACAATCTGCTTGTGCAAAACAAAACAGAGAAAACTTTTATTATATCCCACAACTTCAACCAGTGTCACTGTGTTTTTGGTGATAATGGCAGCAAAGTTAGCTGTGGAGTTTTTTCTGAGATGTCATATTGAGGTTTTTCATACTGTTGTGTGTCCTCCTCTCACTCCGCCTTTTGAGAGAAGAAAAGACTTTGTTACATAAACCCGATTGACTGAGGCCTAAGTGAGAAACCAGGCTGCTGAGAAGGGGATTTCATCTGATACCCTGTGAGCTTTTGAAGCAGTCTGTCTGATGAGAACAGCTCTGTCTCTGGTTTGCATGGACACGAGCACTGCACGTAAGCGGTCAGTTGACCTGTCATTTGTGGTGAGAGCTGTTTTTTTTTTTGTTCCTTGCTTTGGACGTCTTGATGATGATATTTACCATACACATTGTATCTTCAGTCACCTCAACAGCTGCTAAAGGAAAACTCCACCCAAAAATGAATCAATTACTTATCCTCATGCTGTCCCAGATGTATGTGACTTTCTTTCTTCTGTGGACGCAACAGATTCCTAGAAAAATAATCCATCTCATTTTACACATCCATATGTGTAAAAATGAGTCTCTAGAAGTTAATGCTTGTAAAACAATGCAAAATGATGGGAATCCATACAAATGTTTCAAATATTTTCAACTTTTTAAACTATAAACTATCCATTATGGCCAGCTGTCAGCACACTGTGAATGTTGACACATTGTGAAACATGATGTAAGTGCATTGTGAAACAGGGCTCCAGACAAAAACAAAAAAAAAAAACACTTAAAGAGCCATTGGCTCCTATAAGAAACAAAACAGGCGCCAAATGATTTAACGTTTAATTTATTTAATTTTTTAAACACCTTAACATTTCAGCCATACTATTATGTTTTTATGTCTCCAGTCGTTTTACAGCATCAGCATTTTAATCCATCTCGTAGATGACCTGAGAACGTCTAGGTTACGTACGTAACCCTCGTTCCCTGAAGGAGGGAACGGAGACGTTACATATGGGAACTCGCTTGAGAGTCCAATCATCTCCAAGCCTTATTCAAAAGGCCAATGAACATTCATGAACATTGGCGAGTGGTATTTGCATGCCGAGCCACTCCCCCGTACATACGGGTATATAAGATGGCGGCGTGCAACCACTCATTCAGGCTTTTGCTGAGGAGCCGAGCTGCAGCCCGGCGTCAGCGCGACGTCAGGTCGTGGCAGGGGATGTAACGTCTCCGTTCCCTCCTTCAGGGAACGAGGGTTACGTACGTAACCTAGACGTTCCCCTTCAGTCGTTTCACTACGACGTTACATATGGGAACAGACCCATGGAACAGGCCACGAACCAGACGTCGCGTTACGCAACACACCGCGTGCCGACAGGCGGACGTGTCAGCAGACGGATATGAGCGTAACCTTCCCAACGCCCTGGGGGCCAATAGGGGGCCCCACAGGGATGCCAGTTGTACTGAAGCAGGAGTTGGGGGGGCGGAGCACATGAAATCTCTACATGTGGAACACAAGAAATTCAATATATCCATAGATTTTAGGGATATATGAGGGAAACATCGGCCTTCTGGCTGACCGTGGAAAAATACTGAAACATGTTGCCACAACCTGCTGGGCGAAGGAGACCCAACCGGAGCACAGACAAGCACTACTCCGCACTAGGCCTGACTGCGGGGCATGGAGGACCCAGGTTCGCCGGAGGGAACAACTGAGGGAAATAGCGCACGGATCCATTAGGAATGGCGCAGCAAGCCGACACCAGCCGGACTCCCGCTCGCCTGTGATGTCTATGTTAAGACACGGGAGGATACGGCCTCTACGCGAAGGTTGTAGAACCTGGCGAAGGTATTAGGTGTCGCCCAACCCGCAGCTCTACAGATATCTGCTAGTGAGGCGCCATGAGCCAACGCATAGGATGAGGCAACACTCCGTGTGGAGTGGGCACGAACACCTAAGGGGCATGGCTCTCCCTGGTTTTGGTACGACAGGGAGATGGCATCTACCACCCAATGGGCCAACCTCTGTTTGGAGACAGCATTCCCTTTCTGCTGACCTCCAAAGCAGACGAAGAGCTGCTCGGTGCGTCTGAAGTGCCGAGTGCGGTCCACGTATATACGCAGAGCGCGAACTGGACACAGCAGCGCAGAGGCTGGGTCTGCCTCCTCCAGGGGCAGAGCTTGCAGGTTCACCACCTGATCGCGGAAAGGCGTGGTGGGAACCTTGGGCACATAACCAGGCCGGGGTCTCAGGATGACGTGAGAATCGCCGGGCCCGAATTCTAGGCACGCTTCGTCGACAGAGAAAGCTTGTAGGTCCCCTACCCTCTTGATGGAGGCCAGTGCAGTCAGGAGCGCTGTCTTAAGTGACAGATATTTTAGCTCAACCGACGCAAGTGGCTCAAATGGGGCCTCCCGCAGGCCCTGGAGGGCGACGGAGAGGTCCCAAGAGGGTATGGGGTGCGGCCTGGGGGGATTAACCCTTCTCGCACCCCTCAGGAACCTCACGATGAGTTGGTGCTTACCTAGGGATGTTCCATCCACTGCATCGTGGTACGCTGCAATGGCAGCAACGTACACTTTGAGAGTTGAAGGGGACAGCCTGCGCTCCAACTTTTCCTGCAGGAAGGAAAGCACTACTGCAATCGTACATCTCTGTGGGTCCTCCCCGCGAGAGGAACACCAGTCGACGAACAGACCCCATCTCAGCGCATAAGCCTGCCTTGTGGAGGGGGCTCTGGACTGAGTGATAGTTTCTATCACGGCCTGTGGAAGGCCGGAGAGGTCTGACGCGTCCCGTCCAGGAACCAGACGTGCAGGTTCCACAGGTCGGGGCGCGGGTGCCAAATTGTGCCCATCCCCTGAGAAAGAAGGTCTCTCCTCAAGGGGATTTTCCAGGGAGGGGCTGCCGCGAGGGAAATGAGTTCTGGAAACCAGGTCCGGGTGGGCCAGTATGGCGCAACCAGCAGAGCCTGCTCCTCGTCCTCCCTGATCTTGCACAGTGTCTGTGCAAGGAGGCTCACTGGGGGAAAGGCGTACTTGGGCCCCGGAGGCCAGCTGTGTGCCAGTGCGTCCCTGCCGAGGCTGTTGGAAGCCTCGTTGAGGGAGTAGAACCGCTGGCAGTGGGAGGATTCGGGGAAGCAAACAGATCTATCTGGGCCTCCCCGAAATGGCTCCAAATCAGCTGGACTGTCTCGGGGTGGAGTCGCCATTCTCCAGGATGGGTGGACTGCCGTGAGAGCTGGTCGGCTGCACGGTTGAGTTCTCCTGGAATGTGAACGGCACGTAGCGAATTCAGCCACGTTTGACTCCATAGGAGCAGATGGCGGGCGAGTTGTGACATGCGACGGGAGCGTAGACCACCCTGAGGGTTGATGTAGGCTACAGTCGCTGTGCTGTCGGTGCGAACAAGCACGTGCTTGTGACGCAACGACGGTCGGAAGCGACGAAGGGCCAGAAGCACAGCCAACAACTCTAGGCAATTGATATGCCATTGCAGTCGAGGTCCTGTCCAGGAGCCCGATGCTGCTTGCCCGTTGCATACAGCACCCCAACCCGTGGAAGAGGCATCCGTGTATACCACAAGATGCCTGGAGACTTGTCCCAGGGGGACTCCGGCCTGAAGGAAGGCCGGGTCTGACCACGGGCTGAACAGGCGGCGACACTGCGGGGAAACGCCAATCCGGAGTGTGCCACGGTGCCATGCCCATCTCGGGACTCGATCGTGTAACCAGCGCTGAAGCGGTCTCATATGAAGCAGGCCGAGCGGCGTCACTGCGGCTGCGGCTGCCATATGCCCCAGGAGCCTCTGAAATGTTTTGAGAGGGACCGCTGTTTTGTGTCTGAATGACTCCAAACACTTCAGCACCGACTGCGCGCGCTCGTTGGTGAGGCGGGCTGTCATACTGACCGAGTCCAGCTCCACACCGAGAAAAGAGATCCTCTGCACTGGGGAGAGTTTGCTCTTCTCTCGGTTGACCTGAAGGCCCAGATGGCTGAGGTGCCGGAGCACCAAGTCCCTCTGTTCGCACAACAGATCTCGCGAGTGAGCTATGAGAAGCCAGTCGTCGAGATAGTTGAGGATGCGAATGCCCGTCTGCCAAAGAGGGGACAGGGCAGCCTCCGCGACTTTCGTAAAGACGCGGGGAGAGAGGGAGAGGCCAAATGGAAGCACTTTGTACTGATACGCTCGACCCTCGAAAGCAAACCGTAGGAAGGGTCTGTGTCGAGGCAGGACCGAGACGTGAAAGTACGCGTCCTTCAGGTCGATGGCTGCAACCCAATCCTGGGGACGAATGCATGTTAGGATGCGCTTCGTCATGAGCATCTTGAACGGCAGCCTGAGAAGGGACCGATTCAGAGCTAGAAGATCCAGGATGGGTCTTAACCCACTGCTCTTTTTTGGGCACGATGAAGTAAGGACTGTAAAACCCTGACTTCATCTCGGCTGGAGGGACAGGCTCGATTGCGTCCTTCGCCAGTAGGACTGCAACCTCCGCACGAAGCACAGCGGCATGTGTGTCCTAATGGACAGAAGTGGAAAGGACGCCTCTGTACCTGGGCGGACGCCTGGCGAACTGAATCGCATAGCCGAGACGTACCGTCCGAATCAACCACCGCGAGAGGTTGGGAAGCTGAAGCCAGGCTCCCAGCCTGGTCGCCAGGGGTATCAAAGGGACGTTGACCGACGTGACCGCAGTGGGGCAGCCTGGGGGGGGAAGGGGAAGGGGACTGATCCCAGAAGGAAGAACGTCCTGGAGAAAAGTCAGACTGCACTGGGCAGCGTTTACCTTCTTCCCTGGTTCCCGCGCTGGCGACATCAGGCTCCGAGTCCGAATCCGAGGAGACACTTCTTGGGCGCTGCTCAAAGATGGAACTCGGGGCCTGAACCCCGGAGGTGAGAGAATTGACTCTTTCTGTGACAGCTCCCGGCCCTCCACCGGGAGTGGGGACGTTGATGTTGTCATCCCCCAAAGAGCGATTCCCTCCACCTCCAGGTTGCCCGCGTCAGGGACGCTTCGCAGATCTTTTGCGGGTGACCGGCCCCTGAGACGTGGGCGGCGCCGCTCTCCCACGGCCAGCTCGACGTCGGGCTGCCAATCTGGTGTCATGTACCTTAGCAGGGGACGGAGCTGGTTGTTTGGAAGCCGCGGGAGGGCGCCCTCGGCGATGAGCAGGCGGAGGTTGGGGCCCTGCGGACGTGGTTGGAATGTTGCGGCGGGGCAGGATGTGTTTAATCGCCTCCGTCTGCTTTTGAACCGCCGAGAACTGCTGGGCAAAGTCCTCGACGGTGTCGCCGAATAGGCCGCCCTGGGAGATAGGAGAGTCGAGAAACCGTGATTTGTCGACATCTGCCATCTGGGCCAGGGTCAGCCATAGATGTCGCTCCTGGACCACTATGGTGGACATCACCTGACCAAGGGAACGCGCCGTCACCTTCGTAGCCCGGAGGGCGAAGTCGGTGGCGGCGCGGAGTTCCATTGCACCCTGGTCAGAACCCCTCTCGTGCAGGTGTTTCAACACCTTGGCCTGGTACACCTGTAAGGTGGCCATGGCGTGCAAGGCGGTGGCAGCCTGTCCAGCGGCGCGGTAAGTCCGGCCCGCGAGAGCGGACGAGAACTCACCCGCCCTGGAGGGGAGATGGGGCCGATCCCGCCAGGTGGCAGCGCCGGGCGGGCATAAATGCACCGCGACAGCGCGCTCGACCTGAGGGACCGCCTCATACCCCCGGGTTGCACCGCCGTCGAGAGAGGCGAGGGGAGAGGAGCTGGGACGTGGACGAGAAGAGTGCGGGGCTCGCCAAGTCCTCACCAGCTCCTCATGCACCTCCGGGAAGAAAGACACTGGGGGAGAGCGCGGCGGTGCCGCGGGAGCCCTCCCCAGAAACCAATCATCCAGCCTAGAGGGATCGGCCGGAGGTGTTTTGGGCACCTCCAGACCGATCTCCTTGGCGGCTCGGAGGAGCATAGACGACAGTTCAGCATCCGTCTCAGACGGGGCGGCAACCGCAGAGGGGTACCGACCCGCCGAGTCGTCAGCCTCATCGTCAGACTCTCCCTCTGCTGCTGCAGCAGACATCTCGATCTCCTGGGGAGCGCCAAAGGAGATACCCAGCCCGCTGTACGGGGAGGTATACTGCTCTGGCAGCTCAACGGGACTGCGCGGTGACGCAGAAGTCCGCGGGGCTTTTGGGGCCGACGGAACATTCTGCACAGTCACCTGAATGTCCCCCAAGTGCCTCACCGCGGCAGCCGAAAAACCTTGACGGCTCAACGACTTACCGCGGGAAGACAACAAGGGGTGCCTACTCATGAATGTGCGGCGGGACTTTAACGCAGCCATGGACATACGTTCGTAATGAACGCACGTAGCATCCGTGAACGCTGCCTCAGCGTGCTCTTGGCCCAGGCACGTGAGACAGCGATCATGTCCGTCCAAAGAGGCGAGGAAACTACCGCACCCGGAAGCGCACGGCCGGAGATACATACCGGGAAGATGTCCTCGACAGCCGCGAGAAATTCACTCTTTTGAAATCCCGGTCCGCCTAGGGAGAAACCGCGGCACAACTGTGCTCTCAAACGGGCGGGGCTCGCTGGAGTGCGGGAGGCTTGAATGCCGTGAAAACGGCAGCCCGCAGGATTAGGCTGGCGGCTGCCGAACGCTCTTTTAGATGAAGCTCTTTTAGTAGCTCGGCAGCACGCCAGCAGAGAAAGTGTGAACTCAGGAACTCTTTTCTTTTTTTTTTTTTTAAATGGCTCAGAAGACGAGGCTGCAAAAGCAAAAGTCTGAATGAGCGGTTGCACGCCGCCATCTTATATACCCGTATGTACGGGGGAGTGGCTCGGCATGCAAATACCACTCGCCAATGTTCATGAATGTTCATTGGCCTTTTGAATAAGGTTTGGAGATGATTGGACTCTCAAGCGAGTTCCCATATGTAACGTCGTAGTGAAACGACTGAAGGGGAACTAAGGTTCACTTGAAGTGGGAACTAAACATCTTTTTTAACTTGAGAAGTCACAAAGAATTGTTTATTACACAGAATCTGTGCCAGTATCATGGACCTCCCCAATGTATCCAATGTATTAGTAACATGCAATTGTATAGGAGGTATTGAATTTTATCTTGAACTGTCTTTTTATCTTTAACTGTCCTGAATAAGATATTTCACATAAAAGACATTTACATAGTCCATAAGAGAAAATAATAGCTGAATGTATAAAAATGACCCCGTTCAAAAGTGTACATACGCTTGAATATTGTA
>VONZ01004405.1:0-10310 GCA_012976165.1 Labeo catla | reverse complement strand
TGTCAGGGATCGCCCCTGACAGTCATGTCTGTTTTGTCTTTGTTTAATGTGTCTTTGTTTGTGTTGTGTCTGAGCACATGGCTTTGTCTTTGTTGTTGTCTGCCATGTGCTACCCTTGTCCTGCCTCCTAGTTACCTGTTGCCACGCCCCCTTGTTTAGTCCTCGTTTGTCTGAGTGTCGTCACCTGGTCCTTGTGTTCCTCTCTCGTTTGTATGAGTGTTCCCAGCTGTTCCTCATGTGTCTGTTTCCTTTATATTGTTCTCTCTTTCCCTCATGTTTTGCCAGTTCGTTATTCTAACCTCTGTGTTTGTATCAGTCTTAGATAACTGCTAGTAACCCTTTTATATACTGTTAATACCGTACCAAGTTGTTTGTTAAATTCTGTCCTGCCCTGTTCCGTCCAGCAGGTAGTGCCCCTGGTCTACCTCACTGCCAGATGTCTGCATGGTCTGTGATATCACTAGTGTGCAGTGGCTGTGTCTCAGGTTCCTGTCTGACCTTGCTGCTAATCTCCAGCTTCCAGCTTCGCAGCCCTCTCTGCCTTCTGGTGGATTGTCACCTGGCCTAGACTCAGAGATCGTTCTCGCCGCCTGCCTGTCTTCAAGTTCCTCCCTGCCTGTTATTTGGACTGTGTCACTCCCCTCCTCACCATCTCTCGTCTTGTCTGTTGTTTTGTAAATAAACCATCACTTAACATTCTGCATTTGAGTCCTCTCTTAGAAACCCTGACAGCATATGAGTAACAAGACTGAAAGTAACAGGATTGAGATTTTAGGATAAAATTAGCAAATGCATATAATCTAGCCACATGGAGTACATGCTAATATTATGAGGATACTCAGCAAATTATAATGATTCACCAAAGATTTGTATTTTTTAAATAAACAAGAAACATTTAAAACATATTTTAGGTAACAGGACAGTATATGTATAATGACGCTCCCAGCCACCGCTACAATATGTGACCCTGGACCACAAAACCAGTCTTAAGTAGAGCAAGTATATTTGTAGCAATAGCCAAAAATACCAAAAGTTTTCTAACGTAAATATATCAAAACTTTTTTGATTAGTAATATGCATTGCTATGAACTTCATTTGGACAACTTTAAATGCGATTTTCTCAATATTTTGATTGTTTTTTTTTTTTTTGTACCCTCAGATTCCAGATTTTCAAATTGTTGTATCTCCGCCAAATATCATCCAGTCCTAACAAATCTATACATCAATGGAAAGCTTATTTATTATCAGCTTTCAAATGATGTAGAAATCTCAGTTTCACAAAACTGACCCTTATGACTGGTTTTGTGGTCCAGGGTCACATATCATTAAATATACAGAAAAGCAAATAACACCACGTGCTTTCGGTCATTTCATTGCCTTCAGAAGATCCAGATGTTGCAATATTATGTTGAAAATGTGTCTTGTGAAGTTTGCCCAGTTTTTTAGAGGGAGGAACGTGTTAGGGTAATAGGACAGAGTAAAAACCTGGGGACACGACTGAAATGTGTATTTTAACCAACATACATTTACTTTGAAATAAATGCATTTAAAGCACAGATTGGATATGGAAGAAAAATGCAAAATAAAAATTATGTCTGACAGATTTTAAACATTATATTTCATGTTAAAATGTAGCGTTTGACACTGGAGACACGCTATATATACAAATGCTACATTTTCAATGTTTTAGGTGATTTTTAATCATTTTTAATTATATATTTTAAATTTGCAGTTAGATTAATGTGCAGGACACTTTGCTTAATAAAATGTATTTTATAGTCAATTTTTATGCATGTTTGTATCTATAATGTCTTGGGGACAGAAATGGCTTTCATTCGGGGAAATTGCCCATGATGTAAATTAAACAATGCATATTATTCCATAGAGGCCTGTTACACCCTTCTGTTAAATAACCAACTTTTCTGCCATAGATTGAAGACATAAACTAAACTTAAAAATAATAGAGTGTTTTTTACGTTACGTAATCAAACCGGAAGTCGGCCATTGCGGCGGCATTGAGTGTAAACAATGCCATTGAACCGAACGGAGCTCGCGTATAGGCTTGGCAAAAAAAAACAAAGAAATGAAAATAATTCACTATGTCAGGATAAGAAATAGAAGGACGGATCGTACGGATGTTTACCACCTATTACAGGGCTGGACTGTGACCCTGTGGCCCGTGCAAGTCCTACATTCACTGCATTGCATTCGTGTTCCGAAATGTCAATTGTGTGGAAATATTGCGTTATTATTATATTTAGTCTGTAAAAGGCCGTTAACAGCTGAAGATGGACATAAAAAGGAGAAAATACTGTAGCAGTCAGATCACTCTCACTGTTTACGATGCACAAAATATTGGAAGAAACCCATAATAATAAATTGGGGGTAGGAGTTTATATGAATTTGTCTCTGTTGGGAACTGTCTGTTTTCAGAAAAGTTTACATGGCATTTTCTTTTCATCTAGCATCTGTATAACGCATTATAAAGCTGCATAGCGCAGCTTTGTGTACAGCAGTAACCAAGGAAACACTATCACCGTTTAGCATTTAGCCCTGTTTTAACTTTAGTTTGTCAAAATAAAACGACCTTTCCTGCTCCTTCTCTATATGATTTAGCAGCTTCCACACATTTTTCGTGGTTTAGACAGCATAAATTAGTAGAACAACATCTTCAGTGGTACACTAAAGCCGGCCTCACACTACAGGATTTTTAGCCCGATTTTGCCCCGATTTTCCCCTCCCGAGAATCGGAGCAAAAATCTTGTCAAGCACCTCGATCGGTCCAGATGTTCGGCACGGATTATCTGGTAATGTGAGATGTTCACAGATCGAATCTTGCACCTCTCGATCTGCTCTGACACAAATCAGGGCCGCCCCGATCATATCAAACATGTTTGATATTCAGGATTTTAAATCGAGATGATCACAGCTATGATTACGTCAGCACTTTCACAACAGTCAATGCGCGACCGCAAAACAGCTGCTGTACGGTCCATTGGATAGCAGAGATGGAGGAAACTGCTTCTTATATTTTTGTAGTATCTTCTTATGTTCATGTAGTACATTTTATTTGTATTATCCTATTATTTTACTGGATAGAATAAGTACGTTTTAAGCTAAATTTTAATTTAAGTCCCATATCCTCGTGAGTCGCGACTCATCGACTTGTGACAGAGAGGACTCTCTTTTCGTTATTTTCTGATTTTAGCAAGTTAACTGTTTGGCTACATCAGAAACAAGTTTCTCAGTTATGAGGAGAATAGTAAACTGGCTCCGATCTTCAATGGCATGGGACAGATTCTCAAAACTTTCTCTACTGCACACAGAGAACGATTTGACTGAAAGATTTCAGGGAAGATAATCTGCAAAGATGCTCCTTATGTGTGTGCTGCAACCAGATTTCATAATCGGTTAGTATTTTAAAAAAACCTGTAGTGTGAGCCCGGCTTATCCGTGCATTCTATATGCTTCTGTTTACATATGAGTATCGCCGCAATGGCCGCGCATCCAGGTAACTGACCAGAACGTGACGTCGGTGCAATATATAACAGTATAAATATTATCTTACCTGTAAGTGGAACTATGCTGCTGATGGTAATTATGCCATCCTGTGTTTGGCAAGTTTCAATTTCTGTTAAAGGGAAGAGATGAAACAAGATTCACTTTCTTACAGGACAGTTAATATTCAGACTCCATTGAAACACAACCTTCAGCATTAACACTGTGTCTATTGTAGAATGACACACACCTGCTGAATTCAGAACTGATGATAGACAATTAGATGCATTTGTCAATAACCACACTTTTATTCCTTCTATCTCATCCATTCTGATTTCATAATTCTCCCCCTGTTTTGTTATGTTGAGACTGTATGATCTGCATTGTCCTGAAACCAGAGAGAACTTTTACATTTGTTGAAGAAATACTTTTTAAAGAGCTTTAAACTCAAGAATGGTTTATAAATCAAATATAAGTGAGTTTTACCAGGAGAAGAGATATTTAGTTTGACAATTCCTACTGGTTCATGAGCTGTCAGACATGTCCATTTTATATCTGAAAGAAAAACAGAAATGAACTTGATGAGTATTTTAGTCATCACAAATGCAGTGTCACACAGTCATGTTAGCCTTATATTTCACACCTACCTGAATTTGGTGAGCTGCTTTCGTTCCAGAAGCACTGATCTGTCGAATTGACTTGGATTATCAGTTTTTCTGAACAGGCTGCACAAACACAACATTATTACACTATTATATAATGATGTATGACATGGTATAACAGTCTGTATTATCTCAAAATTTACATACACTTTTCCACACACGGACACAAACACATTGTGTTATTTTTTGTATACATCACATTAATATATTATTGCAAAATATTTAGCGACATACTTATCTGGTATGAAGCACAACAGACAATCATCAGCCACAACAAATTCAGCTTTTGACGAGACATAATTCCCAGAGACAACAGTCTGATAGAGACACAAGTTAGTGTTTTGGATAAAAATATTACAAATTTTTCTCGAGGTAAAGACCACAGTCCAAGAGTTGAGAGAGTTTGATGCGTCCGCATATGAAGCTGTTCGATTATGCGCTGTTGGACACTGACATACAGTTCATTTGGAAACATGCAAATCATGTTTATTTGAGCTTCACCTGAGAATTTCATCAGATCCATTTTTTCAAGTCATTTTTGCTCACAATGAACACTGTAAAGCATAGGCAAGGAAAGCATAACCTAGGCTATATTTAGATTAATTAACAAATATTTACAGTCAGATTCCCATATAGAAAATACCAAGTTTTTTCATAGAAACAATGAATTACGGTCTTTCTTTACAATAAATAGCACGTTTTGCTATTTTGTCATTTTATAAATGACATTCACACATTTACAAGTTTGACTAAAGTGAACAAATGTTTTTGAAGTCACTAAAAACGTCCATCATGATGAAGAATAACATTTAATTAGTTTCATTACAATCACATGAGAAATAATGAGACATGTAACAGAGTGTCTGTCGGTATAAATGATTAAATAATACAGAAATCATCAGCTGATTCAGATTTTTGTTTGTTTGTTGTGTTTCCAGTAACTAAAT
Organism: Labeo catla; assembly: GCA_012976165.1. Taxonomy (NCBI): domain Eukaryota; kingdom Metazoa; phylum Chordata; class Actinopteri; order Cypriniformes; family Cyprinidae; genus Labeo; species Labeo catla. The sequence goes on along the minus strand of VONZ01004405.1, from coordinate 5,203 downwards.
ATGTTTCACATCCATGCACATGGATTTTAGTAAGCTGCTTTATGCAAATGTCTGAATCCAAAGGCGTGTTGGCATTATTTTTACCCTGAAGATGTAAATTTGTTTTCTAGATAAGGTTCAGTGTTGTTTGAGTCACTCTGACAACGTGATCACATGGATGATTATAGCGCTTAATAAATCTAATAATAGTAATATCAGATCTATTACTAATGTCAGAGATTTTAAAGGACAATTCAGTCCTCCCACAATAATAGAGTTACAGTAATGATCAACACAGATAACTTTGCATCATTTAAAAAGTTCTTTCTTGTTCAGAAGTGACTTTTGTCTTTGTGTTGTTTTTGAGCTTGATTTCCATGAGAGCAAATAGTTTCCTCTTAAAAAATGACTGTACAAATCAGATTGAGACAAAGAAAACCTTCTGTCTTAATTAGGCTAATTATAAATATTTTCCACAGCATTAATGCTGGATTAAGCGATGCTTGTGTTGGAGTCGGTGCTTTCTGGATCATCGGAGAAATGACCCGCAACGTCATTGTGAATGTGGTAGTAATACAGGAAGAGGAAAAACCCTGAAAAAAAAAGAATCAGAGAAACTTATTTTAACTAATTCAAATACATTTCAGATATGATTAAAGTCATTTGCATGATCAACTGTGACTAAAAATAATCAAACTTTTGGTCAAATGAAACATTAAGACCTGTTATAAACAAAATAACTGAATTAAAAAAATATTGCATTTTATCAAATAAAAATAATAATTACAATAAAAATATTTTTTTAATAAAAACAATAATTAAATCATTAAAACTGTAGAAAAAATAGAAGTATTCTACTAAAGCAAATGCACTGATGCATGTGATTGTTTCTCACCCTGAAACGAGTTGAGCACAGTGAATATGTAATATGAGGGAATGATCATCGCTCCATAACTGAAGAACATCACAGACCACGTCAGACCGAAGAGCAGGAACAAACTCAACACCATCATCAGCTGCTTTCTGAACGTCTTTCTCTTGCCGTCAGTCGCTCTTATGTTTCTGGCCTGAACGACCTTAGTGACGATCATGATGAAGATTCCTGTCGTGAAGATGAAAACTAAAGCGTAGTAGCCGATGTTCACTATGTAGTGAATGTAAGGATTTGTAATCCAGCACCTGGAATTAAAGTTAATGAAATATAATTGAGAAGATGTGCATACTTTAGTGAATTCATGACATCGGAAAAACTTACATTCGTGAGATTTTTCCAGACGTTGTGTTTAGGGTCACTGCTTTATATCCTCCTACAGACACTATAATTACAACTATCGGAGCTGGACACACTGAAAAACATACGGAAGACACAATAGTTTTAATTGTAATACAACTGGATTGCCCAAACTAGTGACCAAAGAAAACTTTTGTAAACACAGTCAGACTATATACTCAGTTACTGCATTAAAGGAGAAGTCCACTTCCAAAACAAAGATTCACATATAATGTACTGACCCCCTTGTCATCCAAGATGTTTATGTCTTTCTTTCTTCAGTTGTAAAGAAATTATGTTTTTTGAGGAAAATATTTCAGCATTTTTCTCCATATAATGGACTGATATGGTGCCCCGATTTTGAACTTGCAGTTTAAATGCAGCTTCAAATGATCCCAAATGCAGTTGTAAATGATCCCAGCCGAGGAAGAAGGGTCTTATCTAGCGTAACAATAGGTTATTTTAATTTAAAAAATACAATTTAAATACTTTTTAATCTCAAACTCTCGTCTTGCCTTTCTATCCCTGAACTCTGTGTATTCTGGTTCAAGACAGTTAGGGTATGTCGAAAAACTCCAATCGTATTTTCTTCCTCAACTTCAAAAATGATTTCTAAATCATCCTACACTGCAGAAGTCACAGCCAACACAGTCTTTGCAAAGTGAACATGCAAAGAAGATCAAACACCCTTAACAAAAAAGGTAAAACAGTGATATAGGACGATTTTGAAGTTGAGGGAGAACATGAGATGCGAGTTTTTCGACATACACTAACTGACATGAACCAGAACAATAGCAGTCCAGGCAGAGTAAGACAAGATGAGCGTTTGGCATTAAAAAGTATATAAAGTGTATTATTTTTATTAAAATAACCAATCATTTCACTAGACAAGACCCTTCTTCCTCGGCTGGGATCATTTACAACATTGGTCTCAAACTCAGTTCCTGGAGGGCCACAGCTCTGCACACTTTTGCTCCAACCCTAATCAAACACACCTGATCCAACTAATCAAGGTCTTCAGGATAACTAGAAACTATTAAGCAGGTGTAGGTTGGAGCTGGTTGGAGCTAAACTGTGCAGAGCTGTGGCCCTCCAGGAATTGAGTTTGAGACCACTGATTTACAACCACATTTGGGATCATTTGAAGCTGCATTCAAACTACATTTTGGAAGTTCAAACTCGGGGCACCATAGACGTCCACTATATGGAGGAAAACGCTCAAATGTTTTCCTCAAAAAAAAATTTCTTTACTACTGAAGACAGAAAGACATGAACATCTTGGATGACAAGGGGTGAGTACATTATATGTGAATCTTTGTTTTGGAAGTAGACTTCTCATTTAAATGCATTAGAGTGAATAAAAATCATGTAATGCACACCTGTACCTAATAGGCCTGAGCTTCCATGAACTAACAACAAACAGTTGTATTCATATTAACTATCATTAACAGAGATTAATAAGTACTGTAACAAATATATTACTCATTGTTAGTTAATGCATTAACTAATGGGACCTTATTGTAAAGTTTTGATTAGCTGTCGTTAAACAGTTTTATTTCAGTAAGGCAACACTATAATAGGTGTTTTGTTGCTGTAACTCACCCCAGCCCAACACGGTGATCTTCCTCATGTAGTTTGTGATGGTGACGTTCTGTCTGATGAGCCATAAGTACATATGAAGAGCTTGAATGAAGAACCAGGTGAATGAGGCCAGCATGGAGTAATGCAGGACCAGCGCTATGAAGACGCACGCAGTGTTGTCTTGTGTGTTAGCGACGCTCTCGTTTGACAAAAACGCAGCATTCAGTAGACACAAAGACACAAACATGTTCATCAAGATCTTTGTGGCCTGATTTGATTTGGCTTTCCTGTTAAAACATACAAAATAACTGTTTTTGTAATCTGAAAATTAAAACTTTAGAGGTTTGATTTCAGATTTAATGCAATGTGTTTCTTGCTGCTTCTTTGCAATTATTTTTTGAAATTTACTAACAATTTCTGATTGATTAGTGGTGATTATTAATTACTAAACAGCACTAACTATTTGATAAATTTTAAGATACTCTACCGTAGCAGGTAATGCATGAATAAAGCGATGGCCATAAAAAACATGGAGATGCCACAGCCGACAGAAGAAATTAAGGTCAGGGATTCCAGATGCGGCGCTGTGGTGTTTTCATCTGGCAGAGACTGAGTGCAGACAGAATGAAACAGATCAGCAGGAGGATTTTTAAAACCATTTGTTGTTTTTAGCAAAAATCAGATCTTTGAATGAAACATGAATGGTTCTCTCTCATGAAAGTTTCTCACCATCAGCACTGCAAAGAACGTCAGATGTGAGCAGGAGCACTTTATGGTGTTGTTGTTGATTTTTGTCTCACAGCCGGATGTTGTCCATTCAAGTTCTCCTTCAAAAAAAAAAGAGAGCAATGAATAACTGATTATTAAAAAAAAACTGAATTAACTGGGCTTGTTAATTGAGTTAATTGAGTTTACCTCTGCCATCCCAAGAAACGCAGGACACATTTCCATCCTGAAAGAACACATTTATTTTAATTTTGCTTTCACATTGTCTGGTCATTATAACAAAGTAAGTTCTCAAACAAAAGCTTCATTACCAGATCTTTATGTGTAAAGAACATGTCAATATTGTCAGTAAGGTTGGAGATTTTAGCCCTCATTGTTATTCCATAAACCTCATTGTTCAAAACAGTGTGATGTTCAGTTTCATTCTAAATCAGAAATGAAGAGAACAATCAAATATAAATGTGTGTGAACATAAATGATCAAAAAACATTTGTCCAAAAGTAGATTTTTGAAGAATCTTTCCATACAGCAAGAAAAAACATCATAAAAAACATACAGTACCTTATTTCTCAAGTTTGTGAATCGTAGAACTCCAGCAAATGCACTTCCATTGTTTTCGAGACGTGATTTATTAAAAGCCTCCTTGGAAATCTTTGTAAACCAGGAACAGTTTGTAATCAGGTCACTTTGACTCGCAGCAACCTGTGAAAAGAAGAATTGTCATGATAAATAATGAATCATACAATGTTTTAATGCATCTTAGTTCTAAGGTTTACCATTGCTTGATTTGAAGAAAAGCATATATGGATGTCTTTGGTTTCTGTGTTTTTGTCTTGAAAATGAAGAAGACCAATAATATCCCCAATGACAAGTACTTCGTTGCTTTTATTGTTTTTTTCCATGTTTTCCATCTTAGACTCCAGACTGGACAAGATGGATCTGCAATATTGAATTGAATCGCTTGGTATTTTGTTACTGAGTATTAGACATGATATATCTACTGGTAACTGCACACTTACGATGCCTTTGAGGGATCAGTATATCCATCCTTAACTGTAGTTGTATTGTAAGTTGTCTGAGGTGGTTTGACAGAAATTGGATTGTGAGCTGTTGAATGTGGCACAAAACTGGTAGTTGGATCAGGAGTTGTTATATTTGGTGCAAAAGTGGTAGCTGGGCTCGGAGTTGTCATATATGACATGAAACTGGTAGTTGGATCAGGAGATGTTGTATACAACGTAAAACTAGAAGTTGACTTGGAAATTGTGGTATCTGACGCGAAACTGGTAGTCGGGTTGGGAGTTCTCGAATATGATACCAAACTGTTAGTTGGGCCGGGAGCCATAGTATATGACGTAAAACTGTTAGTTGTCTTGGAAGTCGTCGTATCTGACGCGAAACTGGTAGTTGGGTCAGGAGTTGTCGAATATGATACAAAACTGGTAGTTGGGATGGGAGTTGTCATATACAACGTAAAACTGGTAGTTGTCTTGGAAGTTGTTGTATCTGACGCGAAACTGGTGGTTGGGCTTGGAGTTGTCATATACGACGTAAAACTGGTAGTTGTCTTTGAAGTTGTTGTATCAGATGCAAAACTGGTAGTTGGGTAGGAAGTTGTCGATACAACGTAGTTGGTAGTTGACTTGG
>VONZ01004404.1:0-10315 GCA_012976165.1 Labeo catla | reverse complement strand
TAGAAGGCCTCAACTATGCGTTTCATGCACTTAGGCTTTAACTAAAGTTGATATGAAGAAAACTTCTAACACATCAAGAAATGTCTTTCTGCATCACAAATAACATTCCTTTCATGCATGTAAAAATTTTTCTTGCAGGTCAGCCTATTTTCATGAAACTGCCTAAACTAACGTATTCTGACTGAGAAAAGACGTTTGAAGCATTTCTGAGCAAGGCTTAGTTTCACGAGTCGAGATGCATAAAAGCAGTATTGGCGTTCTTAGAAGGCCTTAACTATGCGTTTCATGCACTTAGGCTTTAACTAAAGTTGATATGAAGAAAACTTCTAACACTTCAAGAAATGTCTTTCTGCATTACAAATAACATTCCTTTCATGCATGTAAATTTTTTTTAATATAGGTCAGCTGTATTCATGAAACTGTCTAAAGTAACGTTTTCTGACTGAGAAAAGACGTTTTAGAGAATTTCTGAGGAAGGCTTAGTTTCACGAGTCGAGATGCATAAAAGAAGTATTGGCGTTACTAGAAGGCCTTAACCAGGCGTTTCATGCACTTAGGATTTAACTAAAGTTGACATAAAAAAAACATCTTACACATCAAGAAATATCTTTCTGCATTACAAATAACATTCCTTTCATGCATGTAAATTTTTTTTAATATAAGTCAGCTGTATTCATGAAACTGTCTAAAGTAACGTTTTCTGACTGAGAAAAGTCGTTTGAGAGCATTTCTGAGCAAGCCTTCGTTTCATGAGCCGGGATGCATAAAAGCACTATTGGCGTTCCTAGAAGGCCTTAACGATGTGTTTCATTCACTTAGGCTTTAACTAAAGTTGATATGAAGAAAACTTCTAACACATCAAGAAATGTCTTTCTGCATTACAAATAACATTCCTTTCATGCATGTAAAAATTTTTCTTATAGGTCAGCCTGTATTCATGAAACTGCCTAAACTAACGTTTTCTGAATGAGAAAAGACGTTTGAGAGCATTTCTGAGCGAGCCTTCGAATTATGAGCCGAGATGCATAAAAGAAGTATTGGCGTTCCTAGAAGGCCTTAATCAGACGTTTAATGCACCGAGGCATTAACTAAAGTTGATATGAAGAAAACTTCTAACACATCAAGAAATGTCTTTCTGCATCACAAATAACATTCCTTTCATGCATGTAAATTTTTTTTAATATAGGTCAGCTGTATTTTTGAAACTGCCTAAACTAACGTTTTCTGACTAAGAAAAGACGTTTGAGAGCATTTCTGAGCAAGCCTTCGAATTATGAGCCGGGATGCATAAAAGCAGTATTGGCATTCCTAGAAGGCCTTAACTATGCGTTTCATGCACTTAGGCTTTAAGTAAAGTTGATATGAAGAAAACTTCTAACACATCAAGAAATGTCTTTCTGCATCACAAATAACATTCCTTTCATGCATGTAAAAATTTTTCTTACAGGTCAGCCTGTATTCATGAAACTGCCTAAACTAACGTTTTCTGACTGAGAAAAGACGTTTGAGATCATTTCTGAGCGAGCCTTCGAATTATGAGCCGAGATGCATAAAAGCAGTATTGGCGTTCCTAGAAGGCCTTAACTATGCGTTTCATGTACTTAGGCTTTAACTAAAGTTGATATGAAGAAAACTTCTAACACATCAAGAAATGTCTTTCTGCATCACAAATAACATTCCTTTCATGCATGTAAAAATTTTTCTTGCAGGTCAGCCTATTTTCATGAAACTGCCTAAACTAACGTCTTCTGACTGAGAAAAGACGTTTGAAGCATTTCTGAGCAAGGCTTAGTTTCAAGAGTCGAGATGCATAAAAGCAGTATTGGCGTTCATAGAAGGCCTTAACTATGCGTTTCATGCACTTAGGCTTTAACTAAAGTTGATATGAAGAAAACTTCTAACACTTCAAGAAATGTCTTTCTGCATTACAAATACCATTTCTTTCATGCATGTATAAATTTCTCATATAGCTCAGCTGTATTCATGAAACTGCCTAAACTAACGTTTTCTGACTGAGAAAAGACGTCTGAGAGCATTTCTGAGCAAGCCTTCGTTTCATGAGCCGGGATGCATAAAAGCAGTATTGGCGTTCCTAGAAGACCTCAAATATGCGTTTCTTGCACTTAAGCTTCAACTAAAGTTGATATGAAGAAAACTTCTAAAACATCAAGAAATGTCTTTCTGCATTAGAAATAACATTCCTTTCATGCATGTAAAAATTTTTCTTATAGGTCAGCCTGTATTCATGAAACTGCCTAAACTAACGTTTTCTGACTGAGAAAAGTCGTTTGAGAGCATTTCTGAGCGAGCCTTCTAATTATGAGCCGAGATGCATAAAAGCAGTATTGGCGTTCCTAGAAGGCCTCACCTATGCGTTTCATGCACTTAGGATTTAACTAAAGGTGATATGAAGGAAACTTCTAACGCATCAAGAAATGTCTTTCTGCATCACAAATAACATTCCTTTCATGTATGTATAAATTTTTCATATAGCTCAGCTGTATTCATGAAACTGACTAAAGTAACGTTTTCTGGCTAAGAAAAGACGTTTTCTGACTGAGAAAAGACGTTTGAGAGCATTTCTGAGCAAGTCTTCGTTTCATGAGCCGGGATGCATAAAAGCAGTATTGGCGTTCCTAGAAGGCTTCAACTATGCGTTTCATGCACTTAGGCTTTAACTGAAGTTGATATGAAGAAAACTTCTAACACATCAAGAAATGTCTTTCTGCATTACAAATAACATTCCTTTCATGCATGTAAAAATTTTTCTTACAGGTCTGCCTGTGTTCATGAAACTGCCTAAACTAACGTTTTCTGACTGAGAAAAGCCGTTTGAGAGCATTTCTGAGCGAACCTTCGAATTATGAGCCGAGATGCATAAAAGCAGTATTGGCGTTCCTAGAAGGCCTTAACCAGGCGTTTAATGCACCGAGGCATTCACTAAATTTAATATGAAAAAAACTTCTAACAAATCAAGAAATGTCCTTCTGCATTACAAATAACATTTCTTCCATGCATGTATAATTTTTTAATATAGCTCAGCTGTATTCATGAAACTGTCTAAACTAACGTTTTCTGACTGAGAAAAGACGTTTTAGAGCATTTCTGAGCAAGGCTTAGTTTCAAGAGTCGAGATGCATAAAAGTAGTATTGGCGTTACTAGAAGGCCTTAACCAGGCGTTTCATGCACTTAGGCTTTAACCAAAGTTGATATGAAGAAAACTTCTAACGTATCAAGAAATGTATTTCTGCATTACAAATAACATTTCTTTCATATATGTATAAATTTTTAATATAGCTCAGCTGTATTCATGAAACTGTCTAAAGTAACGTTTTCTGACTAAGAAAAGACTTTTGAGAGCATTTCTGAGCGAGAGTTCGAATTATGAGCCGAGATGCATAAAAGCAGTATTGGCGTTCCTAGAAGGCCTCAACTATGCGTTTCATGCACTTAGGCTTTAACTAAAGTTGATATGAAGAAAACTTCTAACACATCAAGAAATGTCTTTCTGCATTACAAATAACATTCCTTTCATGCATGTAAAAAATTTTTCTTACAGCTCAGCCTGTGTTCATGAAACTGCCTAAACTAACGTTTTCTGACTGAGAAAAGACATTTGAGAGCATTTCTGAGCAAGCCTTCGAATTATGAGCCGAGATGCATAAAAGCAGTATTGGCGTTCCTAGAAGGCCTTAACCAGACGTTTAATGCACCGAGGAATTAACTAAATTTGATGAGAAGAAAACTTCTAACACATCAAGAAATGTCTTTCTGCATTAGAAATACCATTTCTTTCATGCATGTAAAAAAATTTTCATATAGCTCAGCTGTATTCATGAAACTGCCTAAACTAACGTTTTCTGAATGAGAAAAGACGTTTGAGAGCATTTCTGAGCGAGCCTTCGAATTATGAGCCGAGATGCATAAAAGCAGTATTGGCGTTCCTAGAAGGCCTTAATCAGACGTTTAATGCACCGAGGCATTAACTAAAGTTGATATGAAGAAAACTTCTAACACATCAAGAAATGTCTTTCTGCTTTAGAAATAACATTTCTTTCATGCATGTATAAATTTTTCATATAGCTCAGCTGTATTCATGAAACTGTCTAAACTAACGTTTTCTGACTGAGAAAAGACGTTTTAGAGAATTTCTGAGCAAGGCTTAGTTTCACGAGTCGAGATGCATAAAAGAAGTATTGGCGTTACTAGAAGGCCTTAACCAGGCGTTTCATGCACTTAGGATTTAACTAAAGTTGACATAAAAAAAACATCTTACACATCAAGAAATATCTTTCTGCATTACAAATAACATTCCTTTCATGCATGTAAATTTTTTTTAATATAAGTCAGCTGTATTCATGAAACTGTCTAAAGTAACGTTTTCTGACTGAGAAAAGTCGTTTGAGAGCATTTCTGAGCAAGCCTTCGTTTCATGAGCCGGGATGCATAAAAGCACTATTGGCGTTCCTACAAGGCCTTAACGATGTGTTTCATTCACTTAGGCTTTAACTAAAGTTGATATGAAGAAAACTTCTAACACATCAAGAAATGTCTTTCTGCATTACAAATAACATTCCTTTCATGCATGTAAAAATTTTTCTTACAGGTCAGCCTGTATTCATGAAATTGCCTAAACTAACGTTTTCTGACTGAGAAAAGACGTTTGAGAGCATTTCTGAGCAAGCCTTCGTTTCATGAGCCGAGATGCATAAAAGCAGTATTGGCGTTCCTAGAAGGCCTCAACTATGCGTTTCATGCACTTAGGCTTTAACTAAAGTTGATATGAAGAAAACTTCTAACACATCAAGAAATGTCTTTCTGCATCACAAATAACATTCCTTTCATGCATGTAAATTTTTTTTAATATAGGTCAGCTGTATTCTTGAAACTGCCTAAACTAACGTTTTCTGACTAAGAGAAGACGTTTGAGAGCATTTCTGAGGAAGCCTTCGAATTATGAGCCGGGATGCATAAAAGCAGTATTGGCGTTCCTAGAAGGCCTTAACTATGCGTTTCATGTACTTAGGCTTTAACTAAAGTTGATATGAAGAAAACTTCTAACACATCAAGAAATGTCTTTCTGCATTACAAATAACATTCCTTTCATGCATGTAAAAATTTTTCTTTTTGGTCAGCCTGTATTCATGAAACTGCCTAAACTAACGTTTTCTGACTGAGAAAAGACGTTTGAGAACATTTCTGAGCGAGCCTTCGAATTATGAGCCGAGATGCATAAAAGTAGTATTGGCGTTCCTAGACGGCCTCAACTATGCGTTTCATGCACTTAGGCTTTAACTAAAGTTGATATGATGAAAACTTCTAACACATCAAGAAATGTCTTTCTGCATCACAAATAACATTCCTTTCATGCATGTAAAAAATTTTCTTGCAGGTCAGCCTATTTTCATGAAACTGCCTAAACTAAGGTCTTCTGACTGAGAAAAGACGTTTGAAGCATTTCTGAGCAAGGCTTAGTTTCACGAGTCGAGATGCATAAAAGCAGTATTGGCGTTCTTAGAAGGCCTTAACTATGCGTTTCATGCACTTAGGCTTTAACTAAAGTTGATATGAAGAAAACTTCTAACACTTCAAGAAATGTCTTTCTGCATTACAAATACCATTTCTTTCATGCATGTATAAATTTCTCATATAGCTCAGCTGTATTCATGAAACTGCCTAAACTAACGTTTTCTGACTGAGAAAAGACGTCTGAGAGCATTTCTGAGCAAGCCTTCGTTTCATGAGCCGGGATGCATAAAAGCAGTATTGGCGTTCCTAGAAGACCTCAAATATGCGTTTCTTGCACTTAAGCTTTAACTAAAGTTGATATGAAGAAAACTTCTAAAACATCAAGAAATGTCTTTCTGCATTAGAAATAACATTCCTTTCATGCATGTAAAAATTTTTCTTATAGGTCAGCCTGTATTCATGAAACTGCCTAAACTAACGTTTTCTGACTGAGAAAAGTCGTTTGAGAGCATTTCTGAGCGAGCCTTCGAATTATGAACAGAGATGCATAAAAGCAGTATTGGCGTTCCTAGAAGGCCTTAACTATGCATTTCATGCACTTAGGCTTTAACTAAAGGTGATATGAAGGAAACTTCTAACGCATCAAGAAATGTCTTTCTGCATCACAAATAACATTCCTTTCATGTATATATAAATTTTTCATATAGCTCAGCTGTATTCATGAAACTGTCTAAAGTAACGTTTTCTGATTAAGAAAAGACGTTTTCTGACTGAGAAAAGACGTTTGAGAGCATTTCTGAGCAAGCCTTCGTTTCATGAGCCGGGATGCATAAAAGCAGTATTGGCGTTCCTAGAAGGCTTCAACTATGCGTTTCATGCACTTAGGCTTTAACTTAAGTTGATATGAAGAAAACTTCTAACACATCAAGAAATGTCTTTCTGCATTACAAATAACATTCCTTTCATGCATGTAAAAATTTTTCTTACAGGTCAGCCTGTGTTCATGAAACTGCCTAAACTAACGTTTTCTGACTGAGAAAAGCCGTTTGAGAGCATTTCTGTGCGAACCTTCGAATTATGAGCCGAGATGCATAAAAGCAGTATTGGCGTTCCTAGAAGGCCTTAACCAGGCGTTTAATGCACCGAGGCATTCACTAAATTTAATATGAAAAAAACTTCTAACAAATCAAGAAATGTCCTTCTGCATTACAAATAACATTTCTTCCATGCATGTATAATTTTTTTAATATAGCTCAGCTGTATTCATGAAACTGTCTAAACTAATGTTTTCTGACTGAGAAAAGACGTTTTAGAGCATTTCTGAGCAAGGCTTAGTTTCACGAGTCGAGATGCATAAAAGTAGTATTGGCGTTACTAGAAGGCCTTAACCAGGCGTTTCATGCACTTAGGCTTTAACCAAAGTTGATATGAAGAAAACTTCTAACGCATCAAGAAATGTATTTCTGCATTACAAATAACATTTCTTTCATATATGTATAAATTTTTAATATAGCTCAGCTGTATTCATGAAACTGTCTAAAGTAACGTTTTCTGACTAAGAAAAGACTTTTGAGAGCATTTCTGAGCGAGACTTCGAATTATGAGCCGAGATGCATAAAAGCAGTATTTGCTTTCCTAGAAAGCCTCAACTATGCGTTTCATGCACTTAGGCTTTAACTAAAGTTGATATGAAGAAAACTTCTAACACATCAAGAAATGTCTTTCTGCATTACAAATAACATTCCTTTCATGAATGTAAAAATTTTTCTTACAGGTCAGCCTATGTTCATGAAACTGCCTAAACTAACGTTTTCTGACTGAGAAAAGACGTTTGAGAGCATTTCTGAGCGAGATTTCGAATTATGAGCCGAGATGCATAAAAGCAGTATTGGCGTTCATAGAAGGCCTAAACTATGCGTTTCATGCACTTAGGCTTTAACTAAAGTTGATATGAAGAAAACTTCTAACACATCAAGAAATGTCTTTCTACATCACAAATAACATTCCTTTCATGCATGTAAAAATTTTTCTTGCAGGTCAGCCTATTTTCATGAAACTGCCTAAACTAACGTCTTCTGACTGAGAAAAGACGTTTGAAGCATTTCTGAGCAAGGCTTAGTTTCACGAGTCGAGATGCATAAAAGTAGTACTGGCGTTGATAGAAGGCCTTAACCAGGCGTTTCATGCACTTAGGATTTAACTAAAGTTGACATAAAGAAAACATCTTACACATCAAGAAATATCTTTCTGCATCACAACTAACATTCCTGTCATGCATGTATAAATTTTTCATATAGCTCAGCTGTATTCATGAAACTGTCTAAAGTAACGTTTCTTGACTGAGAAAAAAGATTGCCTTTAGAGAATTTCCTCTGAGGAAGGCTTAGTTCACGAAGCCCAGATGCATAAAAAGAAGTATTGCCAGCTAGAAGGCCTTTAACCAGGCGTTTTGCACTTAGGATTTAACTAAAGTTGACATAAAAACATCTACACATCAAGAAATATCTTCAGCATTACAAACAACATTCCTTCTTCATGTACCCTTTTTTTAATATAGGTCAGCTTTCGTATTCAAGGAACCGTTCTTAAAGTAACGCTTTCTGACTGAGAAAAAGTCGCTTTGAGAGCATTTCTGAGCAAGCCTTCGCTTCACAGAGCCGCATGCATGCTGCTAATTCATTATTCTAGAAGGTCTTAACGATGTTTTTTCATTCACTTAGGCTTTAACCAAAGTTGATATGAAGAAAACTTCTAACACATCAAGAAATGTCTCTGCATTACAAATAACATTCCTTTCATGCATAAAATTTTTCTTTGGTCAGCCTGTATTCATGAAACTGCCTAAACTAACGCTTGAATTGAGAAAAGACGTTTGAGATCATTTCTGAGCGAAATTGAATTAAGGAGATATATATCGGTGAGATGCGCTAAAAGCAGTATTGATGCCTCCTAGACGCAGCCCTCAATCCATGCTTTCATGCACTTAGGCTTTTAACTAAAGTTGATATGAAGAAAACTTCTTACACATCAAAATTATCACAAATAACATTCCTTTCATGCATGTACATTTTTTTTTAATATAGGTCAGCTGTATTCATGAAACTGCCTAAACTAACATTTTCTGACTGAGAAAAGTCGTTTAAGACCATTTCCGAGCGAGCCTTCGTTTCATGAGCCGAGATGCATAAAAGCAGTATTGGCGTTCCTAGAAGGCCTTAACCAGGCGTTTAATGCACCAAGGCATTAACTAAATTTGATATGAAGAAAACTTCTAACACATCAAGAAATGTCTTTCTGCATTACAAATAACATTTCTTTCATGCATGTAAAATTTTTTCATATAGGTCAGCTCTATTCATGAAACTGCCTAAACTAACGCTTTCGACTGAGAAGCACGCTTTGGCATCATTTCTGAGTTTAGCTTTCGAATTATATAGTGTCGGTGATGGCTAAAAGCAGTGGCTGGCGTTCCTCCTAGACGGCCCTTAACTTACGCGCTTTTATGCACCTAGGTTTTAACTAAAGTTGATAGCAAAACGCCTAACACTATCAAGAAATGTCTCTTCGTATCAGCACAAATAACATTCCTTCATGCATGTAAAAATTTTCTGTATCAGCCTTATTTTCATGAAACTGGTTTTAAACCGCTAACGCCTTCTTGACTTTGAGAAAAAGACGCGTTTCAGTTTAATTTCTGAGCAAGGCTTAGTTTCACGAAATGATGCATAAAAGTAGTATTGGCGTTACTAGAAGGCCTTAACCAGGCGTTTCATGCACTTAGGCTTTAACCAAAGTTGATATGAAGAAAACTTCTAACACTTCAAGAAATGTCTTTCTGCATTACAAATACCATTTCTTTCATGCATGTATAAATTTCTCATATAGCTCAGCTGTATTCATGAAACTGCCTAAACTAACGTTTTCTGACTGAGAAAAGACGTCTGAGAGCATTTCTGAGCAAGCCTTCGTTTCATGAGCCGGGATGCATAAAAGCAGTATTGGCGTTCCTAGAAGACCTCAAATATGCGTTTCTTGCACTTAAGCTTTAACTAAAGTTGATATGAAGAAAACTTCTAAAACATCAAGAAATGTCTTTCTGCATTAGAAATAACATTCCTTTCATGCATGTAAAAATTTTTCTTTATAGGTCAGCCTGTATTCATGAAACTGCCTAAACTAACGTTTTCTGACTGAGAAAAGTCGTTTGAGAGCATTTCTGAGCGAGCCCTTCGAATTATGAACAGAGATGCATAAAAGCAGTATTGGCGTTCCTAGAAGACCTCAACTATGCGTTTCATGCACTTAGGCTTTAACTAAAGGTGATATGAAGTAAACTTCTAACGCATCAAGAAATGTCTTTCTGCATCACAAATAACATTCCTTTCATGTATGTATAAATTTTTCATATAGCTCAGCTGTATTCATGAAACTGACTAAAGTAACGTTTTCTGGCTAAGAAAAGACGTTTTCTGACTGAGAAAAGACGTTTGAGAGCATTTCTGAGCAAGTCTTCGTTTCATGAGCCGGGATGCATAAAAGCAGTATTGGCGTTCCTAGAAGGCTTCAACTATGCGTTTCATGCACTTAGGCTTTAACTGAAGTTGATATGAAGAAAACTTCTAACACATCAAGAAATGTCTTTCTGCATTACAAATAACATTCCTTTCATGCATGTAAAAATTTTTCTTACAGGTCAGCCTGTGTTCATGAAACTGCCTAAACTAACGTTTTCTGACTGAGAAAAGCCGTTTGAGAGCATTTCTGAGCGACCCTTCGAATTATGAGCCGAGATGCATAAAAGCAGTATTGGCGTTCCTAGAAGGCCTTAACCAGGCGTTTAATGCA
>VONZ01004403.1:0-10324 GCA_012976165.1 Labeo catla | reverse complement strand
CTCACAAGCTATGCAAACTTGTGCTCATAATCGCAGATGAATCGCATTTGATTATGAGCGTGATTCTGCATAGCTTGTCAGTCATTTAGACTCTGTGTATTAATTGCCGCTCCAGCTGAATGCATGTGATGGAGATTTACTACTAATCAAAGAACCAGCTTTATTGACTAATGCGCCTGACAATCGCATGCGATTTATCGTGCAGCCCTAGGGGAGAGCCTTTACAATGGTCAAATTCAGGCCAACTACATTTTTTTTTTTTTAAACATGTTTAAAAATGACCAGGAGCTCGGGAGGTGCAATACAATAAAAGTGTAATATAAAGAAACAAAAAAATAAAAATAAATAAACAAAGTTTAAGTGCATGTACTATACTTAAAGGAGAACAGTCATCCTGAGGTATATGTGTTTGTATACATATTTGTAAGGAGTGTCATAAGAAATTATGTTTTTTGAAGTTATGACCCAGTCTTTGCAAAGTGAACAAGCGAAGATCATCAAATACCCATAACAAAAAAGGTAAAACAGCGATATAGGATGATTTTGAAGTTGAGGGAGAACACGGGATGGGAGTTTTTTGACATACCCTAACTGTCATGTACCGAAAAAAGAGTTTAGGCAGAGCAAGACAAGACGAGCATTTGACATTAAGAAGTATATAAATTGTATTATTTTTATGAAAATAACTGATCGTTTCACTAGATAGGACACTTCTTCCTCGGCCGAGGTTGTTTACAACCATATCTGGGATCGTTAAACTCGGGGCACCATAGAAGTCTACTAAATGCTGAATTGAATCCTCAAAAAACATATTTTTTTTATGACTGAAGTAAGAAAGACATGAATATCTTGGATGACATGGGGGTGAGTACTAGGGTTGCACCTATACCACTTTTTTTCAGTACTCGACCGATACCGATGGTTTTATTTTTGGTACTTGCCAATTCTGAGTACCAATATCAATGTTTTTTAATTTACCGGTAAATTTATAAAATATTGGGTACAGAAACTAAAAGAATATGTAAAATGTTAGTTGGTTAATTCATTTATCAAATAGATACAGTCAAAGCAAAATTTATTCAGACATCTTTTTTCACACTATCAGACAACATTTCTCTGCAAAATGGAACTTATCATTTTTGATCCCAAGTGATCAATTTAACTGTATGAAATTTTTGGGGGGTATAATATGTCATACTTTTACTTTTTACTTTATTTTGCTGATTTACATAACTGAACTATAGTGTCCTGCACATTATTAAAAATAAATAAACAAATAAAAATGATACTAGTGTCGGAATAATTTTTGATTTGACTGTATATCTTTCAGTTATATCTACACTTAGTTTTTGCTTAACACTTACACCTAAGTTTTTGTTACTTTCACTGTTCATTTTTTGCTCTATGGTCCATCATCTTTAATTTATTAGAATTAGAGCTGCTCCATTGCAGCAGCTACTGTAATCATGCGTTTTGTTGTAATAATGCAGGGAACTATTTGTTATAAATCTCCTAACGGTGATATTTTCACCAATAAAGTTCTGTATGCTTTATAGTGAATGCCCCTATAAATTTTATATTTCCGAATAAGTTTTAATCCAAATTATGTCTGTGCTAAGTGAGCGAACATCATTAAAGATCACGCAACAGTACTGCGCTCCTGCGCCCCCCCTCTCTCCCTATCTTTAGATAACTTGCGCATTGTTTTACTTACTTGTTTTTGACATATCTGACAGAACTACAAACTTCTGAGTAATGTCTGTGAGAAAACGATATTAACTCGTCAAGCTTGTACAGTACCACATACCAGTATCGGTGCACCCCTAATTTTTGATCTGGAAGTAGACTTCTCCTTTAAGTGATATCTATCTAGTTATGAGTAAATTGTGAAATCCAACCCTGTGGATTACCTGCCGCTCCTCCTGAGCATTTTGTCATGTGGGTCCAGGAAGTCTTCTTGTATGTCTGGATATCGATGCGCAACACTTCCAACCATGAGAAATGCAGTTCCAGCGTGTCTTCACATCCAGGGCAACAGAATGGTCAGGCAGGCCTGAAATATAAACATATAAGCCACTAAAATCAATTTAAATCTATTGTTGTGCCTGAGTGACACTAAAACAATGAGGTTTAGTTTGTCACCCAGGATTCGCTGATTCCTATGAAACAGTTTTCATGATGGATTATCTCTTGATCCTGGATCCTTGCAGCCATTCATTTGGAGGTGGTTTGGATGATATGCAGATATTTCTAAAGAGGAAAGAATCAACAATACAAAAACACCAACAGCAGCATTGCTGGTCCTGTAGCTTATATCAGTCTTTCAGTACTGAACAAGTCAGGAGCCAAATCAGTACCTGTTCTCGATAATCATCCCTACTTATAATCAATAGTTGTCAGCTTGGTGCTGCCCAGTCTATCTCTCCACCTGCTGACAAAAAGTATGTTAGTTTTACAACAATGAATAAAATATTAAGTCTACTAGGTAGTAAGAAATTGGGCATCTTTTCTAATAAGCAACTCACTGAATCATTGCCTGGTTCATTGGCAGTCAGAACCTAAAGAAAATTAATCACTTGTTTATTAAAAGAAAAAGTAACCACTTGTTTCTTAAAAGATATGTTAAAATGAACGTATCAGATCCATTTGTGAATGAAAGGTAACGTTAACTAGCATAAAAAGCAAGCATGTAAAAAACACCTTTAACACCAATAGTAAGCAAATTACACAATTTACAGGTCTGTTGCTCGAGGGGAAATGCGGAAATTATTATTCCCACATACACTGAAGGTGATTTCGCTAGCATTGGTCTAATTAAACGTTTAAACAGTAGTTTATATTCAAGCTTACAATATGGCGAGCATGAGCAACATAAAGCGAGAGTGGCAGGCAGTCAAACAAACTATTACGGTTGAAGTTTTTTTGTTTGTTTATTGTGTTACATTTCAAACTAAACTAAAAAGAAGGAATTTTATCTCATGATTTTAGCCGTTAAAGTTACCTCAGACCGCGACATAAGCGAACCAAACATGGCATTTATTTACGAAATTAATATAGAAAACCTACAAAAATACAAAACACTAATCATCTTACATGATATCTAACGTTATATCAGCAAAAACGATGAATAAAAATAGATTTATAGCGCTTACCTTTTCCTTCGTGTCCGTCTGCTGAAGGTTGACCGTTAAAGTGACGGGCACGCGCACTTACGCAGCACTCAAAAAGTGACGTGCGCTGGTTTAAATGTTCACTTGACCGATGTCGTTTTTCAATAAATTTCTTCTGTCATTCACAAGCATAAATTAGTGATATTTGCTAACAAACTATTTGGTTTTGTTTTGTCATTAACTTGCTATATATAAGACTCTCTCTGTAATGGCTGAGAGAACGGGTTTCTTCTTTAATAGCGGATCCCAAGCTAAAATCGAGCATTACCGCCATCTGCTGTTTGCAAGGACCTTTCGCCTTCTTCTTCTTCTTCTTCTTCTTCTTCTTCTTGTTTAATGGCGACCAACTCCTTAACAGCATTATCGCCACCTACTGTACTGGATGTTACATTAAACTTACATAGGTGATGAGTCTGAATTTTGAGAAAGGACAAACAAACAAAATATATATATATATATATATATATATATATATATATATATAATACTACTACTACTAATAATAATAATCCAACCTTTATGTTTCATACTCCCTTTAATCTATGGAGCACTCAGAGCACATGCTCATGATAGCACTGCGTGTTCAGCTCCTCTACCACTTACAATTAGCTCTACATGCTCCAGATTAAGTAGAGTATTCCCATCCAAATTATATCCTAAGGACCTTTCTCAAAACCAATGAAGAATCGTATAAATGGTCTGCATTGGATAGTTTTGCTTTCAATTATTAGAAGACACAACAAAACTAAATAAATTCCAAACAAGCTCATTCTATTCTTCAATAATCCATTCTATTCTTCAAGAAAATCCAGGGAAGAGCTCTTGTCCGTTGCTGTCTTTTCCTCTTTATTATTTTCTCTTTTCCTTTGTACTCCACTATAACAATGTGGTCTGCTGTCCAGATTATAGAAGCACCTATAAGTTAGGCCAAACCCCACCCGTAACGTCCAGAGAGGGGGAGCTGGACGTCTTTTGGTTCTACAGCACCACTTGATTATTTCAGTCCTCAACTCACCTTAGCCACATACTCTCTAACTCGACTCAAATGGGGCACATCTCAAACGAGCCTGTATATTCTCACTGCCTGCAGTCTTTTACTAAGCTATTATAAAACGAACCCGCAGCACTCTCATCTTCAGCTCTTTATAGTTTTATTATGAATCGTATAACGTTTTTATGACATTTTGTTTTTGTAGCCTACATGTGTGTGCGCGCGTGCGTGTGTGTTTAGATTGCAGCCATTACAAAGTTAGGAACCCGTCATTTGATATCGTTCAGCGAAATAACACACACACACACACACACACACACACACACACACACACACACACGTAAGCGGCTTATGTTTTAGATATTCCATATGTAATGGTTTTATAATTGTACAAAACCGTATTTCTATCACCCCTACACCTAAACCTAGCCCTCACAGGAGACTGTGCACACTTTTATTTTCTCAAAAAAACTAATTCTGCATGATTTATAAGCTTGTTTCCTCATGGGGACCTCACAAATGTCCCCACAAGGTCAAAATTTACTGGTATTACTATCCTTGTGGGGACATTTGGTCCCCATAACGTGATGAATACCAGGTGCACACACACACACACACACAAAGTTGACATGTTTATATTCTTCTGTTTGAGCTTATTGAGTGGTAAGTGTTTATTCAGTTCTATTCAGTTCAATGCATTTTATTTGTCAACATACACAAACATGATCTTATTTTATTCTTTCTTTTTGTTTTGTAAGACTAATATAGGCTACTCTATATATTAAATGTTGTTCTTTGTGCTATTTTGTCATTTTTCTTTTCCAGTGACATAAAATGGTTAACTTTATTCCACATTACTAAATTATACATTGAAATTAGGACTTGTTTTGCAATTACAATTTTTTAAAACAGTTTAACAATGACAAAAAAGCCATATTCTGTTTGTTGATCAGGTGTGTTTGGTGATGCAGTGATGTCAGTGTCATTGACGGAGGGAGAATCAGTGACTCTAAAAACTGCTGATACTACAATTAATGAGATACAGTGGAGTTTTGTACACAAGAACAGTAGCATTTTCATAGCTCTATTCTACAGACAGAATGAAAAGAGGACAGTTCATGATGATGCTCTTGATGGGAGATTCAAAGACAGACTGAAGCTGGATACTGAGACTCTGGACTTTATATAGCAACCAGCAGCAAAACAGTGAAGCCGCTCAACACATTCAGTCTTACTGTCTATGGTAAGTAGAAGAATTAATACTTACAATGTTTTGTCTACATCTTTTGACAATGGACTGTCATAAGTATTGGGAATATTATGATGGACAACTCTTGTAAGGATTCTTATAATCAACATCTTATATGCTTGGTGTCACGCTGTACGTAGTCATGGTGTGCGTGGAAACAAGATGGAGGAGAGCGGAGATCCCAACCAGTGTAGTTTTATTAAGTAATTCAAAAGTGAACAAGAAATAAACGCAGGGGAACGACAGGGAACCAGAAACAGCATTAACCATAAACTGAATGACAATATAATCACCGACACTACCATGTGGAACAAACAGACCTTAAATACATAAAGACAAGGGAGTGGTCACAAACGAGATAATGAGGGGAAGTACAAATATGGGCAAGACAATACCAAGTGCACTAAAACCTAAGGGGGGAACCTGGACTAAACCAAACACACAAGAAACACAAGGGAAAAACACAAGGAAGGCAAGACAAACAGACCATAATCCTGACATTACCTACAGGCCGACTCGGCTACTGCAACACACACCAGGGAGTGGTGCAGGGCTTGAAGGCCGGTATGCAGGGACACAGGAGACACCGGATATAGGGACGGCCTCCAGGGCGGATCAGGGAGCTCAGGGGGCCATGGCGGGTCTGGGGATTCAGGGAGCCCTGGCCGAGCACACAGTCTTTGTGGCCATGGTGGGTCCGGGGGTTTGGGAAGCCATGGCCGGGTAAACAGTTCAGGAGGCCATGGCGGGTCCGGGGGTTCGGGAAGCCATGGCCGGGTAAACAGTTCAGGAGGCCATGGCTGAACAGGGGAGTAGCCCCCCCCCAAAATTTTCTTGGGGGAATTTATGGTTCTGCCAGCCCTAAGGAGCGCTGGATAAGGTGCTGGCTCAGGAGCGCGGGCCTCTGGAGAAGCTAGCTGGAGGAGGAGAGGCGGCGCGAACTCCTGGGCGCTGGAGAAGGCAGCGCGCCGCGGGCTTTCTGGAGAGGCGCTGGAGGAAGAGCTGGCAGCGCAGCCTCTGGAGAGAGAAGCAGGAGAAGTAGCGCTGGCGGAGGAAGAGCCGACTCAGGAGGCAGCAGAAGCGGAGAGCAGCGACTCAGGAGAGGCGGCGCGGGAGAGGCTGGCGCGCAGGCCCGGAGGAGCGGCACTTCCAGGAGAGCGCGCAGGAGGCGGCGCAGAGCGGAGAGCGACTCTGGAGGCGGCGCTGGAAGGAGGCGGCAGCGCGGAGCTCTGGAGAGAAGCGGCGCGGAGAACTCTGGAGAGGAGGGCGGCGCGGAGCCTCTGGAGGAAGGCGCGCGGAGCTCTGGAGAGAGGAAGCGCGGAGCTCTGCGGAGGAGGAAGCGCGAACTCTGGAAAGGAGGAAGCGCGCAGACTCTGGAGGAGGAGCGCGCGCAGACTCTGGAGGAGGAGCGCGCGCAGACTCTCGAGGGCGCGCTGGACAGTGCTCCGGCTCTGGAGGGTGCGCTGGAGCCCTCCAAGGTTGTGCGGGCAACCGCGTCAAGGACGGGGACCTGGAGAGAGCAGGGATAGAGGAGGTGGACAGAGAAATGGGAGAAGCAGAAAGTTCAACAGTTAACGCCGCCTCCTTTTGAGGCTCTACAGCCTGGGCTGACACCTCAGGAGGCATTGGCGCGGCTTCTCTGGCAGGCGAGGTTTTTGGAGTGGCCTTGAAAGCCGACGTGGGCTCTGCCTCTGGAGGCCGCGCTGGAGGCAGTTCGGGCTCATGAGCTGCACCAAGAACTTGGCTAGACTTGGCCAACGCAGCTATAATGGTACATAGCCCAGGAATCACAGCTGTAACTTGACCTGACTCAGAAACTTGACTTGATTCAGGAAATACAGCCGCAGCTTGACTTGACTCGGGGAACACAGCAGCAGCTTGGCTGGACTCGGGGAACACAGCCGCAGCTTGGCTTGACTCGGGGAACACAGCCGCAGCTTGGCTTGACTCGGGGAACACAGCCGCAGCTTGGCTTGACTCGGCCGCTTGACTTGACTCGGCCGCTTGACTTGACTCAGAGCGTGCGGTCGCTTGAGGGCGCTCTGTCGGCGTGGTCGCTTGAGGGCGCTCTGGCGGGACTGTGAGCTCGGGTGCGGCGCCCATCTTGCGTGCTGATTCGGATGTGACTGTCATCTTGCGGACAGACTCTGGCGTGGCGGCCATCTTGCGTGCAGACTCTGGCGTGGCGGCAGCCGTAACTTGACTCGGCTCAGTAAACCCAGCTGCGACCTGACTGGACTCCGTGCACATAGCAACAACTAGCCTTGTCTCGGGAAACTTAGCTGTGTCTTTAAGGGGCTTTTCCCTTGCCGCCTTCTGGTGAGCTGTGGGCGGCGTCCGAGTGCTCGCCGCGGGTTCTAGGGTGCATGCTGGGGTTGACACTCGGATAGTCGCTGTCCATACTGACATTAGTGGTGGGTCCAGCACACTGGCCATCAAGGTTGGCCATGACCTCGGAGGGCTGGCCGCGATCTCTGGACTGACGATGAGAGAGGAGGAATAACGAACAGGAGGAAGCGCAGGAAGACCAGAGGGAGTGGACCGGTTGGGACGGCATGTGGAGGAAGCTGGCTGATGGTGGGCTGGAGCGGCAACGTGTTCTCTAATGGGGGAAAGATTGGAATCTTTCACATCAACGTAAAACTCGGAATGACTGAGGGTGAGGACCTGGTTGATAAATTCAGCAACCGGTTTATAGCGATCCTCATAGGGTATGGAACTGAGCAACTGGGAATCATTTAGCCCCATTAGAAAACATGTATTAATCATGGCATCGCTCCAACTCACCAGATGACAAACCTCCAAGAATTCCTCCACATATCGTTCCACCGGCCTCATCCCCCGACGAATGCTCATGATCCTCCTCTCGGCATCCATGTTGTTGTCTGGGTCGGTGATTCTGTCATGCTGTACGTAGTCGTGGTGTGCGTGGAAACAAGATGGAGGAGAGCGGAGATCCCAACCAGTGTAGTTTTATTAAGTAATTCAAAAGTGAACAAGAAATAAACGCAGGGGAACGACAGGGAACCAGAAACAGCATTAACCATAAACTGAATGACAATATAATCACCGACACTACCATGTGGAACAAACAGACCTTAAATACATAAAGACAAGGGAGTGGTCACAAACGAGATAATGAGGGGAAGTACAAATATGGGCAAGACAATACCAAGTGCACTAAAACCTAAGGGGGGAACCTGGACTAAACCAAACACACAAGAAACACAAGGGAAAAACACAAGGAAGGCAAGACAAACAGACCATAATCCTGACACTTGGTTTCTCTTTTAGTTCAGTTTTAAATAATTCAGTAAATAATTCTGTTCCAAGTGGGATATAAATAACATAAAATATATCATATTTACTATGCTAACAAGTAATTGTTAGGTTATTACTATACTGCAGTTATGTTATCAACCAATGTTTAAAAAAATATATAAATTAAATATAAATTTCCTTTAAAAAAAAAAAAAAAAAACTGGGTTGGGTTAAATGCAGAGCACAAATTCCATGTATGGGTCAACATACTCGGCTTCCTTTCCTTTCCTTTCCTTTCCTTTCCTTTTTAAAAAAATAAAAAATAAATAAATAAATAGCAAACACAAACATAAATAAACCTCACAAACTCTCACATATCTCGCATTCAATATAGACTTTTTTTTCCCTCACATCTATCAAACAGTCGTGGTGAAGAAATCACATATGCTGATCCGTCATTCTACAAAAAAAAGCACAGGAGTTGGTAAGAAACTTAATTTCTGTGTATATATGTGTATTATTAGAGCAGTAATTCTGATCTAGGTGTATTTATGTGTATGTGATCACTACATGTGTGGTGTGTGAATGTGTGTTTGTGTTTTCTTTTAGAGGTTCAAGAGCAGGAAGATGTGGTGTATGCAGGAGTGGCCATTAGACACTGATAAAAGTGTAATTCTCTTGACATCATTCAAAAAAGTGAGTTAATCAGTGTTAATGTGGTATTAAAATAAAGACAAATGGCTTTTATCTCAGGGCTTTAAAGCAGGGTTTTTGTTTTATGGATGTTTTTATTGTTTTTAGATGTTACTGTAGTAATAGTGTATAGAATCCTCTAAAGCTCCACCTACTGGATGAACATTTTATTTTACAATGTTTTTTGAGGAAAACATTTCAGCATTTTTCTCCATATAATGGACTGGTATGGTGCCCCGTTTGAACTTCCAAAATGCAGTTTAAATGCAGCTTCAAATGATCCCAAAAATCTTGTTCTGGAAGTGGACTTCTCCTTTAAAAGACACTTGTATGCAGAGACTCTATTAGGCCATTCGTTGTGACATAAAAACAACTGTAATAATATAGCTGCAAGCAGCGATTCAGGTCCAGTCCCCGAAGGTGCAGCAAGTGCAGTGCAGACCTGGAAGAGTCGAGTCAAGTCACTTCCATGTCCAAATCCATGTATATCTAAAAATACTAGGTGGTGCTGTCTTCAAACTTCTCAGGTACACTCTTAAAAATAAAGGGGCTTTAAAAGGTTCTTCACAGCGATGCCATAGAAGAACCATTTTTGGTTCCACAAAGAACCATTCAGTCAAAGGTTCTTTAAAGAACCATCTCTTTCTTACCTTTTTATAATCTGAAGAACCTTCTTTCACCACAAAGAACCTTTTTGAAACAAAAAGGTTTTTCAGATGTTAAAGGTTCTTTGACACTTAGACAAAAAAGGTTCTTCTGTGGCATCATGAAGCACCTTTATTTTTAAGAGTGTACCTCCAGAACATGCTTTTGATGATCCTTTTTTTTTTGTGATATGTTAAAATGTTGTCATGATATGTCGCAATGTTTGTAAATTTCAGTATGGCATGACAGAAGGAATATCGACACCAAGATCATCAGAATTCTGACAATTAACTGTTCAAACGTTGGTTTTGCTGA
>VONZ01004402.1:0-10345 GCA_012976165.1 Labeo catla | reverse complement strand
GAGAAAAGACGTTTTAGAGCGTTTCCAAGCATGCCTTGGTTTCATGAGCTGAGTTGCCTAAAAACATTTTTGGTGATCCTAGAAGGCCCTAACTAAGCGTTTTATGCATTGAGACTCTAACTAAATTTCATATGCAAAAAACTTCTAACACATCAAGAAGTGTCTTCGCATTGTAAATAATAACACCTTTTATGGCTGTGAAACATTTTTACTGTGGGTCAGCTTTTTTCATGAAAGTTCATGAACTTTCGTTTTCTGACTGAGAAATGACGTTTTAGAGCGTTTCCAACCATGCCTTGGTTTCATGAGCTGAGATGCCTAAAAACATTTTTGGCGATCCTAGAAGGCCCTAACTAAGCGTTTTATGAACTGAGGCTCTAACTAAATTTCATATGCAAAAAACTTCTAACACATCAAGAAGTGTCTTTCTGCATTGTAAATTACATTTCTTTCATGCATGTGAAACTTTATTAATATGGCTCAGCTTTTTTCATGAAACTGCATGAACTAGCGTTTTCTGACTGAGAAAAGACGTTTTAGAGCTTTTCCAAACATGCCTTGGGCTGAGATGCCTAAAAACAGGCAATAAACTTCTAACACATCAAGAAGTGTCTTTCTGCATTGTAAATAACATTCCTTTCATACATGTGAAATCTTTTTAATGTGGGTCAGCTTTATTCATGAAACTTCATGAACTTTCGTTTTCTGACTGAGAAAAGACGTTTTAGAGCGTTTCCAAGCATGCCTTGGTTTTATGAGCTGAGATGCCTAAAAACATATTTGGCGATCCTAGAAGACCCTAACTAAGCGTTTTATGAACTGAGGCTCTAACTAAATTTCATATACAATAAACTTCTAACACATCAAGAAGTGTCTTTCTGCATTGTAAATAACATTCCTTTCATGCATGTGAAACATTTTTAATGTGGGTCAGCTTTTTTCATGAAACTGCATTAACTGTCGTTTTCTGACTGAGCAAAGACGTTTTAGAGCGTTTCCAAGCATTCCTTGGTTTTATGAGCTGAGTTGCCTAAAACATTTTTGGCGATCCTAGAAGGCCCTAACTAAGCGTTTTCTTGAACTGAGGCTCTAACAAAATTTTATATGCAAAAAACTTCTAACACATCAAGAAGTGTCTTTCTGCATTGTAAATAACATTCCTTTCATGCATGTGAAACATTTTTAATATGGCTCAGCTATTTTCATGAAACTGCATGAACTAGCGTTTTCTGACTGAGAAAAGACGTTTTAGAGCGTTTCCAAGCATGCCTTGGGCTGAGATGCCTAAAAACAGGCAATAAACTTCTAACACATCAAGAAGTGTCTTTCTGCATTGTAAATAACATTCCTTTCATGTATGTGAAATATTTTTAATGTGGGTCAGCTTTATTTATAAAACTTCATTAACTTTCGTTTTCTGACTGAGGAAAGACGTTTTAGAGCGTTTCCAAGCATGTCTTGCTTTCATGAGCTAGGATACCTAAAATCACTATTGGCGATCCTAGAAGGCTCTAACTAACCGTTTTATGAACTGAGGCTCTAACTAAATTTTATATGCAAAAAACTTCTAACACATCAAGAAGTGTCTTTCTGCATTTCAAACAACAATTCTTTCATGCATGTGAAACATTTTTAGTGTGGGTCAGATTTATTCATGAAACTGCATTAACTAGCTTTTTCTGACTGAGAAAAGACGTTTTAGAGCGTTTCCAAGCATGCCTTGGTTTCATGAGCTGAGTTGCCTAAAAACATTTTTGGCGATCCTAGAAGGCCCAGACTGAGCGTTTTATGAACTGAGTCTCTAACTAAATTTCATATATAATAAACTTCTAAAACATGAAGAATTGTCTTTCTGCATTGTAAATAACATTCCTTTCATGCATGTAAAACATTTTTTAATATGGCTCAGCTTTTTTCATGAAACTTCATGAACTTTCGTTTTCTGACTGAGAAAAAGCGTTTTAGAGCGTTTCCAAGCATGCCTTGGTTTCATGAGCTGAGTTGCCTAAAATCAGTATTGGCGTTCCTAGAAGGACCTAACTAAGCGTTTTATGAACTGAGGCTCTAACTAAATTTCATATGCAAAAAACTTCTAACACATCAAGAAGTGTCTTTCTGCATTGTAAATAACATTTCTTTCATGATTGTGAAACATTTTTAATATGGCTCAGGTTTTTTCATGAAACTGCATGAACTAGCGTTTTCTGACTGAGAAAAGACGTTTTAGAGCGTTTCCAAGCATGTCTTGGTTTCATGAGCTGAGTTGCCTAAAAACATTTTTGGCGATCCTAGAAGGCCCTAACTAAGCGTTTTATGAACTGAGGCTCTAACTAAATTTCATATGCAAAAAACTTCTAACACATCAAGAAGTGTCTTTCTGCATTGTAAATTACATTTCTTTCATGCATGTGAAACTTTATTAATATGGCTCAGCTTTTTTCATGAAACTGCATGAACTAGCGTTTTCTGACTGAGAAAAGACGTTTTAGAGCTTTTCCAAACATGCCTTGGGCTGAGATGCCTAAAAACAGGCAATAAACTTCTAACACATCAAGAAGTGTCTTTCTGCATTGTAAATAACATTCCTTTCATACATGTGAAATCTTTTTAATGTGGGTCAGCTTTATTCATGAAACTTCATGAACTTTCGTTTTCTGACTGAGAAAAGACGTTTTAGAGCGTTTCCAAGCATGCCTTGGTTTCATGAGCTGAGTTGCCTTAAATCAGTATTGGCGTTCCTAGAAGGACCTAACTAAGCGTTTTATGAACAGAGGCTCTAATTAAATTTCATATGCAATAAACTTCTAACACATCAAGAAGTGTCTTTCTGCATTGTAAATAACATTCCTTTCATGCATGTGAAACATTTTTAATGTGGGTCAGCTTTTTTCATGAAACTGCATTAACTGTCGTTTTCTGACTGAGCAAAGACGTTTTAGAGCGTTTCCAAGCATTCCTTGGTTTTATGAGCTGAGTTGCCTAAAACATTTTTGGCGATCCTAGAAGGCCCTAACTAAGCGTTTTCTTGAACTGAGGCTCTAACTAAATTTTATATGCAAAAAACTTCTAACACATCAAGAAGTGTCTTTCTGCATTGTAAATAACATTCCTTTCATGCATGTGAAACATTTTTAATGTGGGTCAGCTTTTTTCATGAAACTGCATTAACTCTCGTTTTCTGACTGAGAAAAGACGTTTTAGAGCGTTTCCAAGCATGCCTTGGGCTGAGATGCCTAAAAACAGGCCATAAACTTCTAACACATCAAGAAGTGTCTTTCTGCATTGTAAATAACATTCCTTTCATGCATGTGAAATATTTTTAATGTGGGTCAGCTTTATTAATGAAACTTCATGAACTTTCGTTTTCTGACTGAGAAAAGACGTTTTAGAGCGTTTCCAAGCATGCCTTGGTTTCATGAGCTGAGTTGCCTAAAAACATTTTTGGCGATCCTAGAAGGCCCTAACTAAGCGTTTTATGCATTGAGGCTCTAACTAAACTTCATATGCAAAAAACTTCTAACACATCAAGAAGTGTCTTTCTGCATTGTAAATAACATTTCTTTCATGATTGTGAAACATTTTTAATATGGCTCAGGTTTTTTCATGAAACTGCATGAACTAGCGTTTTCTGACTGAGAAAAGACGTTTTAGAGCGTTTCCAAGCATGCCTTGGTTTCATGAGCTGAGTTGCCTAAAATCAGTATTGGCGTTCCTAGAAGGCCCAGACTGAGCGTTTTATGAAATGAGGCTCTAACTAAATTTCATATGCAAAAAACTTCTAACACATCAAGAAGTGTCTTTCTGTATTGTAAATAACATTACTTTCATGCACGTGAAACATTTTTAATATGGCTCAGCTTTTTTCATGAAACTGCATGAACTAGCGTTTTCTGACTGAGAAAAGACGTTTTAGAGCGTTTCCAAGCATGCCTTGGTTTCATGAGCTGAGTTGCCTAAAAACATTTTTGGCGATCCTAGAAGGCCCAGACTAAGCGTTTTATGAAGTGAGGCTCTGACTAAATTTCATATACAATAAACTTCTGAAATATGAAGAATTGTCTTTCTGCATTGTAAATAACATTCCTTTCATGCATGTGAAACATTTTTAATGTGGGCCAGCTTTTTCATGAAACTGCATGAACTAGCGTTTTCTGACTGAGAAAAGACGTTTTACAGCTTTTCCAAGCATTCCTTGGTTTCATGAGCTGAGATGCCTAAAAACTTTTTTGGCGATCCTAGAAGGCCCTAAATAAGCATTTTCTTGGACTGAGGCTCTAACTAAATTTCATATGCAAAAAACTTCTAACACATCAAGAAGTGTCTTTCTGCATTGTAAATAACATTCCTTTCATGCATGTGAAACATTTTTAATATGGCTCAGCTTTTTTCATGAAACTGCATGAACTAGCGTTTTCTGACTCAGAAAAGACGTTTTAGAGTGTTTCCAACCATGCCTTGGTTTCATGAGCTGAGATGCCTAAAAACATTTTTGGCGATCCTAGAAGGCCCTAACTAAGCGTTTTCTTGAACTGAGGCTCTAACTAAATTTCATATGCAAAAAACTTCTAACACATCAAGAAGTGTCTTTCTGCATTGTAAATAACATTCCTTTCATGCATGTGAAACATTTTTAATATGGCTCAGCTTTTTTCATGAAACCGCATGAACTAGCGTTTTCTGACTGAGAAAAGACGTTTTACAGCTTTTCCAAGCATTCCTTGGTTTCATGAGCTGAGATGCCTAAAAACATTTTTGGCGATCCTAGAAGGCCCTAACTAAGCGTTTTATGAACTGAGGCTCTAACTAACTTTCATATGCAATAAACTTCTAACACATCAAGAAGTGTCTTTCTGCATTGTAAATAACATTCCTTTCATGCATGTGAAACATTTTTAATATGACTCAGCTTTTTTCATGAAAGTTCATGAACTTTCGTTTTCTGACTGAGAAAAGACGTTTTAGAGCGTTTCCAACCATGCCTTGGTTTCATGAGCTGAGATGCCTAAAGACATTTTTGGCGATCCTATAAGGCCCTAACTAAGCGTTTTATGAACTGAGGCTCTAACTAAATTTCATATGCAAAAAACTTCTAACACATCAAGAAGTGTCTTTCTGCATTGTAAATAACATTTCTTTCATGCATATGAAACTTTTTTAATATGGCTCAGCTTTTTTCATGAAACTGCATGAACTAGCGTTCTCTGACTGAGAAAAGACGTTTTAGAGCGTTTCCAAACATGCCTTGGGCTGAGATGCTCTAAAAACAGGCAATAAACTTCTAACACATCAAGAAGTGTCTTTCGGCATTGTAAATAACATTCCTTTCATGCATGTGAAACATTTTTAATGTGGGTCAGCTTTTTTCATGAAACTGCATGAACTAGCGTTTTCTGACTCAGAAAAGACGTTTTAGAGCGTTTCCAAGCATGCCTTGGTTTCATGACCTGAGTTGCCTAAAATCAGTATTGGCGTTCCTAGAAGGACCTAACTAAGCGTTTTATGAACTGAGGCTCTAACTAAATTTCATGTGCAATAAACTTCTAACACATCAAGAAGTGTCTTTCTGCATTGTAAATAACAATTCCTTTTATGCATGTGAAACATTTTTAATGTGGGGCAGCTTTTTTCATGAAACTGCATTAACTAGCGTTTTCTGACTGAGAAAAGACGTTTTAGAGCGTTTCCAAGCATTCCTTGGTTTTATGAGCTCAGATGCCTAAAAACATTTTTGGCGACCCTAGAAGGCCCTAACTAAGCGTTTTATGAACTGAGGCTCTAACTAAATTTCATATACAATAAACTTCTAACACATCAAGAATTGTCTTTCTGCATTGTAAATAACATTCCTTTCATGCATGTGAAACATTTTTAATGTGGGTCAGCTTTTTTCATGAAACTGCATGAACTAGCGTTTTCTGACTCAGAAAAGACGTTTTAGACCGTTTCCAACCATGCCTTGGTTTCATGAGCTGAGTTGCCTAAAATCAGTATTGGCGTTCCTAGAAGGACCTAACTAAGCGTTTTATGAACAGAGGCTCTAACTAAATTTCATATGCAATAAACTTCTAACACATCAAGAAGTGTCTTTCTGCATTGTAAATAACATTCCTTTCATGCATGTGAAATATTTTAATGTGGGTCAGCTTTATTCATGAAACTTCATGAACTTGCGTTTTCTGACTGAGAAAAGACGTTTTAGAGCATTTCCAAGCATGCATTGGTTTCATGAGCTGAGATGCCTAAAAACATTTTTGGCGATCCTAGAAGGCCCTAACTAAGCGTTTTATGAACTGAGGCTCTAATTAAATTTCATATGCAATAAACTTCTAACACATCAAGAAGTGTCTTTCTGCATTGTAAATAACATTCCTTTCATGCATGTGAAACATTTTTAATGTGGGTCAGCTTTTTTCATGAAACTGCATTAACTGTCGTTTTCTGACTGAGAAAAGACGTTTTAGAGCATTTCCAAGCATGCCTTGGGCTGAGATGCCTAAAAACAGGCAATAAACTTCTAACACATCAAGAAGTGTCTTTCTGCATTGTAAATAACATTCCTTTCATACATGTGAAATCTTTTTAATGTGGGTCAGCTTTATTCATGAAACTTCATGAACTTTCGTTTTCTGACTGAGAAAAGACGTTTTAGAGCGTTTCCAAGCATGCCTTGGTTTCATGAGCTGAGATGCTTAAAAACACTGTTGGCGATCCTAGAAAGCTGTAACTAAGCGTTTTTTGAACTGAGGCTCTAACTAAATATGATTTCCATAAAACTCCTAACATATCAAGAAGTGTCTTTCTGCATTGTAAATAACATTTCTTTCATGCATGTGAAACATTTTTAATGTGGGTCAGCTTTTTTCATGAAACTGCGTGAACTAGCGTTTTCTAACTGAGAAAAGACGTTTTAGAGCGTTTCCAAGCATGCCTTGGTTTCATGAGCTGAGTTGCCTAAAATCAGTATTGGCGTTCCTAGAAGGACCTAACTAAGCGTTTTATGAACAGAGGCTCTAACTAAATTTCATATACAATAAACTTCTAACACATCAAGAATTGTCTTTCTGCATTGTAAATAACATTCCTTTCATGCATGTGAAACATTTTTAATGTGGGTCAGCTTTTTTCATTAAACTGCATGAACTAGCGTTTTCTGACTGAGCAAAGACGTTTTAGAGCGTTTCCAAGCATTCCTTGGTTTTATGACCTGAGTTGCCTAAAACATTTTTGGCGATCCTAGAAGGCCCTAACTAAGCGTTTTCTTGAACTGAGGCTCTAACTAAATTTCATATGCAAAAAACTTCTAACACATCAAGAAGTGTCTTTCTGCATTGTAAATAACATTCCTTTCATGCATGTGAAACTTTTTTAATGTGGCTCAACTTTTTTCATGAAACAGCATGAACTAGCGTTTTCTGACTGAGAAAAGACGTTTTAGAGCGTTTCCAAACATGCCTTGGGCTGAGATGCCTAAAAACAGGCAATAAACTTCTAACACATCAAGAAGTGTCTTTCTGCATTGTAAATAACATTCCTTTCATGCATGTGAAACTTTTTTAATTTGGCTAAGGTTTTTTCATGAAACTGCATGAACTAGCGTTTTCTGACTGAGAAAAGACGTTTTAGAGCGTTTCCAAGCATGCCTTGGGCTGAGATGCCTAAAAACAGACAATAAACTTCTAACACATCAAGAAGTGTCTTTCTGCATTGTGAATAACATTCCTTTCATGCATGTGAAATATTTTTAATGTGGGTCAGCTTTATTCATGAAACTTAATGAACTTTCGTTTTCTGACTGAGCAAAGACGTTTTAGAGCGTTTCCAAGCATTCCTTGGTTTTATGAGCTGAGTTGCCTAAAAAATTTTTTGCGATCCTAGAAGGCCATAACTAATCGTTTTATGAACTGAGGCTCTAACTAAATTTCATATACAATAAACTTCTAACACATCAAGAAGTGTCTTTCTGCATTGTAAATAACATTCCTTTCATGCATGTGAAACATTTTAATATGGGTCAGCTTTTTTTCATGAAACTGCATGAAATTCCGTTTTCTGACTGACAAAAGACGTTTTAGAGCGTTTCCAAGCATGCCTTGGTTTCATGAGCTGAGTTGCCTAAAATCAGTATTGGCGTTCCTAGAAGGACCTAACTAAGCGTTTTATGAACAGAGGCTCTAACTAAATTTCATATACAATAAACTTCTAACACATCAAGAATTGTCTTTCTGCATTGTAAATAACATTCCTTTCATGCATGTGAAACATTTTTAATGTGGGTCAGCTTTTTCATGAAACTGCATGAACTAGCGTTTTCTGACGGAGAAAAGACGTTTTAGAGCGTTTCCAAGCATGCCTTGGTTTCATGAGCTGAGTTGCCTAAAAATCAGTATTGGCGTTCCTAGAAGGCTCTCACTAAGCGTTTTATGAACTGAGGCTCTAACTAAATTTCATATGCAAAAAACTTCTACCACATCAAGAAGTGTCTTTCTGTATTGTAAATAACATTTCTTTCATGCATGTGAAACATTTTTAATATGGCTCAGCTTTTTTTCATGAAACTGCATGAACTAGCGTTTTCTGACTGAGAAAAGACGTTTTAGAGCGTTTCCAAGCATGCCTTGGGCTGAGATGCCTAAAAACAGGCAATAAACTTCTAACACATCAAGAAGTGTCTTTCTGCATTGTAAATAACATTCCTTCCATGCATGTGAAATATTTTTAATGTGGGTCAGCTTAACTCATGAAACTGCATGAACTAGCGTTTTCTGACTGAGAAAAGACGTTTTAGAGCGTTTCCAAGAATGCCTTGGTTTCATGAGCTGAGATGCCTAAAAACATTTTTGGCGATCCTAGAAGGCCATAACTAAG
Organism: Labeo catla; assembly: GCA_012976165.1. NCBI lineage: Eukaryota > Metazoa > Chordata > Actinopteri > Cypriniformes > Cyprinidae > Labeo > Labeo catla. The sequence goes on along the minus strand of VONZ01004402.1, from coordinate 1,480 downwards.
CGTTTTATGAACTGAGGCTCTAACTAAATTTCATATGCAATAAACTTCTAACACATCAAGCAGTGTCTTTCTGCATTGTAAATAACATTCCTTTCATGCATGTGAAACATTTTTAATGTGGGTCAGCTTTTTTCATGAAACTGCATTAACTGTCGTTTTCTGACTGAGGAAAGACGTTTTAGAGCGTTTCCAAGCATGCCTTGGTTTTATAAGCTGAGTTGCCTAAAAACATTTTTGGCGATCCTAGAAGGCCCTAACTAAGCGTTTTATGAACTGAGGATCTAACTAAATTTCATATGCAATAAACTTCTAACACATCAAGCAGTGTCTTTCTGCATTGTAAATAACATTCCTTTCATGCATGTGAAATATTTTTAATATGGCTCAGCTTTTTTCATGAAACTGCATGAACTAGCGTTTTCTGACTGAGAAAAGAAGTTTTAGAGCGTTTCCAACCATGCCTTGGTTTCATGAGCTGAGATGCCTAAAAACATTTTTGGCGATCCTAGAAGGCCCTAACTAAGCGTTTTATGAACTGAGGCTCTAACTAAATTTCATATGCAATAAACTTCTAACACATCAAGAAGTGTCTTTCTGCATTGTAAATGACATTCCTTTCATGCATGTGAAACTTTTTTAATATGGCTCAGCTTTTTTCATGAAACTGCATGAACTAGCGTTTTCTGACTGAGAAAAGACGTTTAAGAGCGTTTCCAAGCATGCCTTGGGCTGAGATGCGTAAAAACATGCAATAAACTTCTAACACATCAAGAAGTGTCTTTCTGCATTGTAAATAACATTCCTTTCATGCATGTGAAACATTTTTAATATGGCTCATCTTTTTTCATGAAACTGCATGAACTAGCGTTTTCTGACTGACAAAAGACGTTTTAGAGCGTTTCCAAGCATGCCCTGGTTTCATGAGCTGAGTTGTCTAAAATCAGTATTGGCGTTCCTAGAAGGACCTAACTAAGCGTTTTATGAACAGAGGCTCTAACTAAATTTCATATGCAATAACCTTCTAACACATCAAGAAGTGTCTTTTTGCATTGTAAATAACATTCCTTTCATGCATGTGAAATATTTTTAATATGGCTCAGCTTTTTTCATGAAACTGCATGAACTATCGTTTGCTGACTGAGAAAAGACGTTTTAGAGCGTTTCCAAGCATGCCTTGGTTTCGTGAGCTGAGTTGCCTAAAAACATTTTTGGCGATCCTAGAAGGCCCTAACTAAGCATTTTATAAACTGAGGCTCTAACTAAATTTCATTTGCAAAAAACTTCTAACACATCAAGAAGTGTCTTTCTGCATTGTAAATAACATTCCTTTCATGCATGTGAAATATTTTTAATGTGGGTCAGCTTTATTCATGAAACTTCATGAACTAGCGTTTTCTGACTGAGAAAAGACGTTTTAGAGCGTTTCCAAGCATGCCCTGGTTTCATGAGCTGAGTTGCCTAAAATCAGTATTGGCGTTCC
>VONZ01004401.1:0-10345 GCA_012976165.1 Labeo catla | reverse complement strand
TTTATGCATCCTCGCTCCTTAAACGAAGGCTAGCTCAGAAATGCTGTCAAACGTCTTTTCTCAGTCTGAAAAAGTTAGTTTATGCAGTTTCATGAATAAAGCTGATCCACACGAAAAATTTTCAAACGCATGAAAGAAATGTTATGTGCAACGCAGAATGACACTTGTAGATGTGTTAGAAGTTTAATGCATATCAAATTTAGTTAGAGCCTCAGTGCTTAAATCGTTTAGTTAAGGCCTACTAGGATCGCCAAGAGTGTTTTTATGCATCGGGGCTCCTGAAGCGAAGGCTTGCTCAGAAATGCTGTCAAACGTCTTTTCTCAGTCAGAAAATGTTAGTTCATGCAGTTTCATGAATAAAGCTGACCCAAAATAAAAATATTTCACATGCATGAAAGTAATGATATTTGCAATGTAGAACGACACGTCTTGGTGTTAGAGGTTGTTTGCATCTGTAATTTAATTAGAGCCTCAGTGTATGAAACGCTTAGTTAAGGCTTTCTAGGTACGCCAATAGTGATTTTATGCATCCTGACTCGTAAATCGAAAGCTCGCTCAGAAATGCTCTCAAACGTCTTTTCTCAGTCAGAAAACGTATGTTCATGCAGTTTCATGAATAAAGCTGATCCACATTAAAAAAAAATCAAATGCATGAAAGGAATGTTATTCGCAATGCAGAAATACAATACTTGATGTGTTAGAAGTTTTATGCATATGAAATTTAGTTACTGCCTCAGTGCATGAATCGCTTTAGTTAAGGCCTTCTAGGATCGCCAAGAGTGTTTTTATGCATCCTCGCTCCTGAAACGAAGGCTTGCTCAGAAATGCTGTCAAACGTCTTTTCTCAGTCTGAAAAAGTTAGTTTATGCAGTTTCATGAATAAAGCTGAACCACACGAAAAATTTTCAAACGCATGAAAGAAATGTTATTTGCAACGCAGAAATACAATTCTTGATGTGTTAGAAGTTTTATGCATATCAAATTTAGTTACTGCCTCAGTGCATGAATCGCTTTAGTTAAGGCCTTCTAGGATCGCCAAGAGTGTTTTTATACATCGGGGCTCCTGAAACGAAGGCTTGCTCAGAAATGCTGTCAAACGTCTTTTCTCAGTCAGAAAACGTTAGTTCATGCAGTTTCATGAATGAAGCTGACCCAAAATAAAAATATTTCACATGCATGAAAGGAATGATATTTGCAATGTAGAACGACACTTCTTGATGTGTTAGAGGTTGTTTGCATCTGTAATTTAATTAGAGCCTCAGTGTATGAAACGCTTAGTTAAGGCCTTCTAGGAACGCCAATAGTGATTTTATGCATCCTGACTCGTAAATCGAAGCTCGCTCAGAAATGCTCTCAAACGTCTTTTCTCAGTCAGAAAACGTATGTTCATGCAGTTTCATGAATAAAGCTGATCCACATTAAAAAACAATCAAATGCATGAAAGGAATGTTATTTGCAATGCAGAAATACAATTCTTGATGTGTTAGAAGTTTTATGCATATCAAATTTAGTTACTGCCTCAGTGCATGAATCGCTTTAGTTAAGGCCTTCTAGGATCGCCAAGAGTGTTTTTATGCATCGGGGCTCCTGAAACGAAGGCTAGCTCAGAAATGCTGTCAAACGTCTTTTCTCAGTCAGAAAACGTAAGTTCATGCAGTTTCATGGTTAAAGCTGACCCAAAATAAAAATATTTCACATGTATGAAAGAAATGTTATTTGCAACGCAGAATGACACTTGTAGATGTGTTAGAAGTTTAATGCATATCAAATTTAGTTACTGCCTCAGTGCATGAATCGCTAAGTTAAGGCCTTATAGGATCGCCAAGAGTGTTTTTATGCATCCTCGCTCCTGAAACGAAGGCTTGCTCAGAAATACTGTCAAGCGTCTTTTCTCAGTCTGAAAACGTTAATGCTGTTTCATGAATAAAGCTGATCCACACGAAAAATTTTCAAACGCATGAAAGAAATGTTATTTGCAACGCAGAATGACACTTGTAGATGTGTTAGAACTTTAATGTATATCAAATTTAGTTAGAGCCTCAGTGCATAAATCGTTTAGTTAAGGCCTACTAGGATCGCCACGAGTGTTTTTATGCATCGGGGCTCCTGAAACGAAGGCTTGCTCAGAAATGCTGTCAAACGTCTTTTCTCAGTCAGAAAACGTTAGTTCATGCAGTTTCATGAATAAAGCTGACCCAAAATAAAAATATTTCACATGCATGAAAGGAATGATATTTGCAATGTAGAGCGACACTTCTTGATGTGTTAGAGGTTGATTGCATCTGTAATTTAATTAGAGCCTCAGTGTATGAAACGCTTAGTTAAGGCCTTCTAGGAACGTCAATAGTGCTTTTATGCATCCTGCCTCGTAAATCGAAAGCTCGCTCGGAAATGCTCTCAAACGTCTTTTCTCAGTCAGAAAACGTAGTTCTATGCAGTTTCATGAATAAAGTTGATCCATTACTAAAAAAATCAAATGCATGAAAGGGAATGCTATTTTGTAATGTAGAAAATACAATTCTTGGATGTGTTAGAAGTTTTGGCGTGACATCAAATTTAGTTACTGCCCAGTATTACGAATTGCTTTAGCTAAGGCCTCTAGGACGCTTAAGAGTGTTTTTATGCATCCCGCCCTGAAACGGAAGGTTTTGCTCAGAAATGCCGTCAAACGCTCTTTCTCTCAGTCTGAAAACGCGTTAGTTTATGTAGTTTCATGAATAGTTGATCCATTAACGTGGTAAATTTTCAAACGCTGAAAGAAATGTTACTTGTAATGCAGAAATACAATTCTTCTTGATGCCAGAAGTTTAATGCATATCAAATTTAGTTACTGCCTCAGTGCATAAATCTCTTAGTTAAGGCCTTCTAGGATCGCCAAGAGTGTTTTTATGCATCGGGGCTCCTGAAACGAAGGCTTGCTCAGAAATGCTGTCAAACGTCTTTTCTCAGTCAGAAAACGTTAGTTCATGCAGTTTCATGAATAAAGCTGACCCAAAATAAAAATATTTCACATGCATGAAAGGAATGATATTTGCAATGTAGAACGACACTTCTTGGTGTTAGAGGTTGTTTGCATCTGTAATTTAATTAGAGCCTCAGTGTATGAAACGCTTAGTTAAGGCCTTCTAGGATCGCCAAGAGTGTTTTTATGCATCCTCGCTCCTGAAACGAAGGCTTGCTCAGAAATGCTGTCAAACGTCTTTTCTCAGTCAGAAAACGTAGTTCATGCAGTTTCATGAATAAAGCTGATCCACATTAAAAAAAATCAAATGCATGAAAGGAATGTTATTTGCAATGCAGAAATACAATTCTTGATGTGTTAGAATTTTTATGCATATCAAATTTAGTTACTGCCTCAGTGCATGAATCGCTTTAGTTAAGGCCTTCTAGGATCGCCAAGAGTGTTTTTATGCATCGGGGCTCCTGAAACGAAGGCTTACTCAGAAATGCTGTCAAACGTCTTTTCTCAGTCAGAAAACGTTAGTTCATGCAGTTTCATGAATAAAGCTGATCCACACGAAAAATTTTCAAACGCATGAAAGAAATGTTATTTGCAACGCAGAATGACACTTGTAGATGTGTTAAAAGTTTAATGCATATCAAATTTAGTTAGAGCCTCAGTGCATAAATCGTTTAGTTAAGGCCTACTAGGATCGCCAAGAGTGTTTTTATGCATCGGGGCTCCTGAAACGAAGGCTTGCTCAGAAATGCTGTCAAACGTCTTTTCTCAGTCAGAAAACGTTAGTTCATGCAGTTTCATGAATAAAGCTGACCCAAAATAAAAATATTTCACATGCATGAAAGGAATGATATTTGCAATGTAGAGCGACACTTCTTGATGTGTTAGAGGTTGATTGCATCTGTAATTTAATTAGAGCCTCAGTGTATGAAACGCTTAGTTAAGGCCTTCTAGGAACGTCAATAGTGCTTTTATGCATCCTGACTCGTAAATCGAAAGCTCGCTCGGAAATGCTCTCAAACGTCTTTTCTCAGTCAGAAAACGTAAGTTCATGCAGTTTCATGAATAAAGCTGATCCACATTAAAAAAAAAATCAAATGCATGAAAGGAATGTTATTTGCATTGCAGAAATACAATTCTTGATGTGTTAGAAGTTTTATGCATATCAAATTTAGTTACTGCCTCAGTGTATGAATCGCTTTAGTTAAGGCCTTCTAGGTTCGCCAAGAGTGTTTTTATGCATCGGGGCTCCTGAAACGAAGGCTTGCTCAGAAATGCTGTCAAACGTCTTTTCTCAGTCAGAAAACGTAAGTTCATGCAGTTTCATGGTTAAAGCTGACCCAAAATAAAAATATTTCACATGTATGAAAGAAATGTTATTTGCAACGCAGAATGACACTTGTAGATGTGTTAGAAGTTTAATGCATATCAAATTTAGTTACTGCCTCAGTGCATGAATCGTTTAGTTAAGGCCTTCTAGGATCGACAATAGTTTTTTTGTGAATCCCGGCTCATGAAACGAAACCTCGCTCAAACATGCTCTCAAACATCCTTTCTCAGTCAGAAAACGTTAGTTTATGCAGTTTCATGAATAAAGCTGATCCACATGAAAAATTTTCAAACGCATGAAAGGAATATTATTTGCAACGCAGAATGACACTTGTAGATGTGTTAGAAGTTTAATGCATATCAAATTTAGTTAGAGCCTCAGTGCATAAATCGTTTAGTTAAGGCCTTCTAGGATCGCCAAGAGTGTTTTTATGCACTGGGGCTCCTGAAACGAAGGCTTGCTCAGAAATGCTGTCAAACGTCTTTTCTCAGTCAGAAAACGTTAGTTCATGCAGTTTCATGAATAAAGCTGACCCAAAATAAAAATATTTCACATGCATGAAAGGAATGATATTTGCAATGTAGAACGACACTTCTTGATGTGTTAGAGGTTGTTTGCATCTGTAATTTAATTAGCGCCTCAGTCTATGAAACGCTTAGTTAAGGCCTTCTAGGAACGCCATTAGTGATTTTATGCATCCTGACTCGTAAATCGAAAGCGCGCTCAGAAATGCTCTCAAACGTCTTTTCTCAGTCAGAAAACGTAAGTTCATGCAGTTTCATGAATGAAGCTGATGCACATTAAAAAAAAATCAAATGCATGAAAGGAATGTTATTTGCAACGCAGAAATACAATTCTTGATGTGTTAGAAGTTTTATGCATATCAAATTTAGTTACTGCCTCAGTGCATTAATCGCTTTAGTTAAGGCCTTCTAGGATCGCCAAGAGTGTTTTTATGCATCCTCGATCCTGAAACGAAGGCTTGCTCAGAAATGCTGTCAAACGTCTTTTCTCAGTCAGAAAACGTTAGTTCATGCAGTTTCATGAATAAAGCTGACCCAAAATAAAAATATTTCACATGCATGAAAGGAATAATATTTGCAATGTAGAACGACACTTCTTGATGTGTTAGAGGTTGTTTGCATCTGTAATTTAATTAGAGCCTCAGTGTATGAAACGCTTAGTTAAGGCCTTCTAGGAACGCCATTAGTGATTTTATGCATCCTGACTCGTAATTCGAAAGCTCGCTCAGAAATGCTCTCAAACGTCTTTTCTCAGTCAGAAAACGTTAGTTCATGCAGTTTCATGAATAAAGCTGACCCAAAATAAAAATATTTCAAATGCATGAAAGGAATGATATTTGCAATGTAGAACGACACTTCTTGATGTGTTAGAGGTTGTTTGCATCTGTAATTTAATTAGAGCCTCAGTGTATGAAACGCTTAGTTAAGGACTTCTAGGAACGCCAATAGTGATTTTATGCATCCTGACTCGTAAATCGAAAGCTCGCTCAGAAATGCTCTCAAACGTCTTATCTCAGTCAGAAAACGTAAGTTCATGCCGTTTCACGAATAAAGCTGATCCACATTAAAAAAAAAAATCAGATGCATGAAAGGAATGTTATTTGCAATGCAGAAATACAATTCTTGATGTGTTAGAAGTTTTATGCATATCAAATTTAGTTACTGCCTCAGTGCATGAATCTCTAAGTTAAGGCCTTATAAGGATCGCCAAGAGTGTTTTTATGCATCCTCGCTCCTGAAACGAAGGCTTGCTCAGAAATGCTGTCAAACGTCTTTTCTCAGTCAGAAAACGTAAGTTCATGCAGTTTCATGGTTAAAGCTGACCCAAAATAAAAATATTTCACATGTATGAAAGAAATGTTATTTGCAACGCAGAATGACACTTGTAGATGTGTTAGAAGTTTAATGCATATCAAATTTAGTTACTGCCTCAGTGCATGAATCACTAAGTTAAGGCCTTATAGGATCGACAATAGTTTTTTTGTGAATCCCGGCTCATGAAACGAAACCTCGCTCAAACATGCTCTCAAACATCCTTTCTCAGTCAGAAAACGTTAGTTTATGCAGTTTCATGAATAAAGCTGATCCACATGAAAAATTTTCAAACGCATGAAAGAAATATTATTTGCAACGCAGAATGACACTTGTAGATGTGTTAGAAGTTTAATGCATATCAAATTTAGTTAGAGCCTCAGTGCATAAATCGTTTAGTTAAGGCCTTCTAGGATCGCCAAGAGTGTTTTTATGCACTGGGGCTCCTGAAACGAAGGCTTGCTCAGAAATGCTGTCAAACGTCTTTTCTCAGTCAGAAAACGTTAGTTCATGCAGTTTCATGAATAAAGCTGACCCACAATAAAAATATTTCACATGCATGAAAGGAATAATATTTGCAATGTAGAACGACACTTCTTGATGTGTTAGAGGTTGTTTGCATCTGTAATTTAATTAGAGCCTCAGTGTATGAAACGCTTAGTTAAGGCCTTCTAGGAACGCCAGTGGTGATTTTATGCATCCTGACTCGTAAATCGAAAGCTCGCTCAGAAATGCTCTCAAACGTCTTTTCTCAGTCAGAAAACGTAAGTTCATGCAGTGTCATGAATGAAGCTGATGCACATTAAAAAAAAATCAAATGCATGAAAGGAATGTTATTTGCAATGCAGAAATACAATTCTTGATGTGTTAGAAGTTTTATGCATATCAAAAATAGTTACTGCCTCAGTGCATGAATCTCTAAGTTAAGGCCTTATAAGGATCGCCAAGAGTGTTTTTATGCATCCTCGCTCCTGAAACGAAGGCTTGCTCAGAAATGCTGTCAAACGTCTTTTCTCAGTCAGAAAACGTTAGTTCAGGCAGTTTCATGAATAAAGCTGACCCAAAATAAAAATATTTCACATGCATGAAAGGAATAATATTTGCAATGTACAACGACACTTCTTGATGTGTTAGAGGTTGTTTGCATTTGTAATTTAATTAGAGCCTCAGTGTATGAAACGCTTAGTTAAGGCCTTCTAGGAACGCCAATAGTGATTTTATGCATCCTGACTCGTAAATCGAAAGCTCGCTCAGAAATGCTCTCAAACGTCTTTTCTCAGTCAGAAAACGTAAGTTCATGCAGTTTCATGAATAAAGCTGATCCACATTAAAAAAAAAATCAAATGCATGAAAGGAATGTTATTTGCATTGCAGAAATACAATTCTTGATGTGTTAGAAGTTTTATGCATATCAAATTTAGTTACTGCCTCAGTGTATGAATCGCTTTAGTTAAGGCCTTCTAGGTTCGCCAAGAGTGTTTTTATGCATCGGGGCTCCTGAAACGAAGGCTTACCAGAAATGCTGTCAAACGCCTTTTCTCAGTCTGGAAAACGCACGTTGTTTCATGAATAAAGCTGATCCACACTAAAAATTTTCAAACGATGAAAGAAAATGTTATTTGGTAACGCAGGAATGACACTTGTAGATGCTAGAAGTTTAATGGCTATCAAATTTAGTTACCGCCTCAGTGCATAAATCTCTAAGTTATACCGAGTAGGATCGCCAAGAGTGTTTTTATGCATCCTCGCTCCTGAAACGAAGGCTTGCTCAGAAATGCTGTCAAACGTCTTTTCTCAGTCTAAAAAATTTAGTTTATGCAGTTTCATGAATAAAGCTGATCCACACGATAAATTTTCAAACGCATGAAAGAAATATTATGTGCAACGCAGAATGACACTTGTAGATGTGCTAGAAGTTTAATGCATATCAAATTTAGTTAGAGCCTCAGTGCTTAAATCGTTTAGTTAAGGCCTACTAGGATCGCCAAGAGTGTTTTTATGCATCGGGGCTCCTGAAACGAAGGCTTGCTCAGAAATGCTGTCAAACGTCTTTTCTCCGTCAGAAAACGTTAGTTCATGCAGTTTCATGAATAAAGCTGACCCAAAATAAAAATATTTCACATGCATGAAAGGAATGATATTTGCAATGTAGAACGACACTTCTTGATGTGTTAGAGGTTTTTTGCATCTGTAATTTAATTAGAGCCTCAGTGTATGAAACGCTTAGTTAAGGCCTTCTAGGAACACCATTAGTGATTTTATGCATCCTGACTCGTAAATCGAAAGCTCGCTCAGAAATGCTCTCAAACGTCTTTTCTCAGTCAGAAAACGTAAGTTCATGCCGTTTCCCGAATAAAGCTGATCCACATTAAAAAAAAAATCAAATGCATGAAAGGAATGTTATTTGCAATGCAGAAATACAATTCTTGATGTGTTAGAAGTTTTATGCATATCAAATTTAGTTACTGCGTCAGTGCATGAATCGCTTTAGTTAAGGCCTTCTAGGATCGCCAAGAGTGTTTTTATGCATCCTCGCTCCTGAAACGAAGGCTTGCTCAGAAATGCTGTCAAACGTCTTTTCTCAGTCAGAAAAGGTTAGTTTATGCAGTTTCATGAATAAAGCTGATCCACACGAAAAATTTTCAAACGCATGAAAGAAATGTTATTTGCAACGCAGAATGACACTTGTAGATGTGTTAGAAGTTTAATGCATATCAAATTTAGTTACTGCCTCAGTGCATGAATCGCTAAGTTAAGGCCTTATAGGATCGCCAAGAGTGTTTTTATGCATCCTCGCTCCTGAAACGAAGGCTTGCTCAGAAATACTGTCAAGCGTCTTTTCTCAGTCTGAAAACGTTAATGCTGTTTCATGAATAAAGCTGATCCACACGAAAAATTTTCAAACGCATGAAAGAAATGTTATTTGCAACGCAGAATGACACTTGTAGATGTGTTAGAACTTTAATGTATATCAAATTTAGTTAGAGCCTCAGTGCATAAATCGTTTAGTTAAGGCCTACTAGGATCGCCACGAGTGTTTTTATGCATCGGGGCTCCTGAAACGAAGGCTTGCTCAGAAATGCTGTCAAACGTCTTTTCTCAGTCAGAAAACGTTAGTTCATGCAGTTTCATGAATAAAGCTGACCCAAAATAAAAATATTTCACATGCATGAAAGCAATGATATTTGGAATGTAGAACGACACTTCTTGATGTGTTAGAGGTTGTTTCCATCTGTAATTTAATTAGAGCCTCAGTGCATAAATCGTTTAGTTAAGGCCTTCTAGGAACGCCAATAGTGCTTTTATGCATCCTGACTCGTAAATGGAAAACTCGCTCGGACATGCTCTCAAACGTCTTTTCTCAGTCAGAAAACGTAAGTTCATGCAGTTTCATGAATGAAGCTGATCCACATAAAAAAAAAATCAAATGCATGAAAGGAATGTTATTTGCAATGCAGAAATACAATTCTTGATGTGTTAGAAGTTTTATGCATATCAAATTTAGTTACTGCCTAAGTGCATGAATCGCTTTAGTTAAGGCCTTCTAGGATCGCCAAGAGTGTTTTTATGCATCCTCGCTCCTGAAACGAAGGCTTGCTCAGAAATGCTGTCAAACGTCTTTTCTCAGTCTGAAAAAGTTAGTTTATGCAGTTTCATGAATAAAGCTGATCCACACGAAAAATTTTCAAACGCATGAAAGAAATGTTATTTGCAATGCAGAAATACAATTCTTGATGTGTTAGAAGTTTTATGCATATCAAATTTAGTTACTGCCTCAGTGCATGAATCGCTTTAGTTAAGGCCTTCTAGGATTGCCAAGAGTGTTTTTATGCATCGGGGCTCCTGAAACGAAGGCTTGCTCAGAAATGCTGTCAAACGTCTTTTCTCAGTCAGAAAACGTTAGTTCATGCAGTTTAATGAATAAAGCTGACCCACAATAAAAATATTTCACATGCATGAAAGGAATGATATTTGCAATGTAGAACGACACTTCTTGATGTGTTAGAGGTTGTTTGCATCTGTAATTTAATTAGAGCCTCAGTGTATGAAACGCTTAGTTAAGGCTTTCTAGGAACGCCAGTAGTGATTTTATGCATCCTGACTCGTAAATCGAAAGCTCGCTCAGAAATTCTCTCAAACGTCTTTTCTCAGTCAGAAAACGTAAGTTCATGCCGTTTCACGAATAAAGCTGATCCACATAAAAAAAAAAATCAAATGCAT